>CAJNOP010002086.1:8240-20291 GCA_905250075.1 Rotaria sp. Silwood1 | reverse complement strand
TTGTTTTTATATCGAAAATTAGAACACAATAAAAAGAATTATTTTTTCTATACAAAATTGTCGACGGTCACAATTGACGAACGAAGTTCAATAGTCAAAGAAGAAGATATACAAAACGAAAGAAATAGATTGATGACATGAACATTTAATTTAAAAAAATTGAAAATTATCAATAGAATGTTTGTCTTCTTGATTTCTCTATATATACACACTTCGAGTGGGCTTCTATTACGTCCGGAAAAACTATAACTTTGGGACTGGGCTTCTATTCCGGATGGGCTTCTATTATAGGGTGGGCTTCTATTCTGCAGAGGGGTTTACACCATCGAACGGTTAAATAATACATGTTAAAAGAGGTTATTGGTACTGAACAAAACTGTCAATTCGAATATAGCTATGTTTCAGACCATTGTATTCAATTTTGGCTTGACAAATAGACATTATCATGTTCTCTTTTTCTTATTTGACTCAAGAAAAATTTACTGTACTTCAAATCTATTTGTTGTTCTTATTCATCGATTCAATCATTCTTAATTGTTAAATAAAAAGGATCTAGATGTATAGAATTATGGACTAGAAAAAATCAATATAAAGCTTTAAATGATTCATATATAACAGCAGTTCTTTTTTCGTTATTGGTTTACCATTGGTTCCTCTTAAAAATATGCACATCAAAGTTGAAACTAATGAAAATTTTCTTGATCCGATAGTTGAATATGAACCTGTAGTCGGTTATAATGTGAATTGTACATGACTCTTGGTTTTTATAATAGAAGACACATCTATATTGATTTGTTTTATTCTATAAATGATAGCAATTCAAACTTTCGAAAATCTTCATTTGTCAACTTAAAATAGTTCCATAAAAATAATTTGTATTTCTGTTGGCAATACTTCTTTGCATAATAGACCTGTTATTTTTACCATAGTTGTTCAGTATCGATGCTTTTTTCAAACTCTTACTTAATAAGTTTCAACAATCTATTATTTTGGGGTGTAGGTGTGCATGTAGGTGTTTATGTTGGTATTAGTTTCAGACACACCCACACCCTGATACGAGAAAATCAGGCAACAAAAATGAAGAGCAGCGAATCTAGTGACAGCCAAGAAAATAATAATCTTCTGTTTTGATTGTGACAATTTTTTTGTCTTAATTGTTTTCATGAGAAACATCACACTATACAATAAATGACTGAGAAAATGGCAGAGGCAAAGCAAACAGAGCATTGTGTGTAACCTGCCGTCTAAGGAAAAGGGGCAAGAAAGTGTTTTCTATTAAGCTTCTTGTTAAAATAGAGTGAGGCCTACTAGTAGGTCTCATCGCATTGAATGTGATTAGAATATATACAATGATTGTCGTTTGGCATTGCAATCGTTTTTCGGTAGAGTAAGTTTGAGTGAAAGGTTTTACGAGAAATCAAAACACTGTATTGATGGCGATAAAAAAATTCAAAAAACAATCAACGAATGAAAACACACTCTATACATGTCAGCCTATCAAATGATTATTTTAATGCTATGTAATAGAAAAGATTTGTGATCTAATTCTAAAAGAAATCCAAAGGAGTAATGAGCAATAAAACTGACAAGAGAAGTTCTCCAAATGTTCCATTCTTTTGACACTAAGACTATGGACATGATGAGCTATCAATATTCGGAAAAGAGTTCAGAGTGTAGGTATTCCTTTTAAATGCATCCACACACCGACACCTATCTACACACATCCACACCCACACTCACACCAGTTACTTGTATTCGGCGGATGTGGATTGATTGGAAACTGGTATTCACACCCTATTGCGCCTGACTATCAAGGGAGGAGCGGGTGAACGAACAAAGATAAGACTCAGGCCCATACTCAATGCGAGATATATGTAATAGCTCACTTTTTTCACTTTATTCTTCAACGCTCGTTTACATTCGTGTTTCATAAAACGCTGCTGGAACCAAAAGCCGACTGAAGATAACAAAAAAAAATAAAATTAGTTTCACAGTATTAATCGTCATAAACAGCAGTGAATGTTGTCTGGATTTTGAAATCATTTTCCGTATATGGTGTATTTCAATCAAGTCTGCATGATCTTTGGGTAATATCTGTCGTATATATGATATGATATTTTGAAGTATTTTTTCTGCTTCAATATAGTCTAATTTTCTGTTTAGATAAAATAGAGTTATATTTTTATAACATAATGGCAAATCTGGATGATTACAAGGTAAAACACTTTTTCATATGTTTAATGCTTGACTGTAATAGTTGTGACATGTACTATCATCATCATGATTGTTTTTACCATAATAAACTTCACCAATAAGATTTAAACACTTTGCTACATCACGATGTTGTAAATCATCGAATGTTTTCTTATATATATCAAGTGCTTGCGTAAAATAATTTAATGCCAATTCAAAATTTAATAAATCCAAATAGACTTCATCTATATTTTTCAATGTGTATCCCAAATCAACATGATCATTTAAGTCAGCCTTCTCTATCAACTTCAATACTATGCAAAATGTTTCAAAGCTTCATAATATTTTTTTGTCTATAAAAGCACTTTCCAATGTTATTGATTCTCATACCCATATCCCTATAATTATCATTGCCCTGTAATACGCGTCTAGCTACATCTAAACTTTCTTTAAAATCTCTCATAGCTTCTGTATATTGACATTTTTTATAATAAGATTTACCAATATTATTTGTGTTCACGCTAAGATCAATATGATTATCAGTAGGAAAAATTCTTTGGTCGCGTTCATACGACTTCGTTTGATAGTATAATGCTTCATCATAATATCCTTTATGATAATGAACCATGTACATATTGTTATAATATTCAGATATGTCAGAATGATCGTCGGGTACCGAGTTTCCAATGTATTCGTATGATTTTTTAAAATATTCTAAAGCCAAATCATTTTGTCCTCTGTGATAATATGTAATACCGATTCTGCTTAATATGTACGCTTTAAGTCTTTTGTTATTGAGATCATTTTCAATTGTTTGAAAAGCTTTCAAATAATAGATCAACGCAATATCGAATTTACCTTGGAAATCATATGTATAACCTATATAGCTCAATATTCTCCCAAGTTTGCTAGGAGAAGATGATTCAATTTTGATACATAAATTATAAGCATGCTGTAAATACTTTTGTGATAATTCAAATTCACATATGCCAAGAAATACTCGTCATAATCCTCGATAGATGTCAATAATAGTAGGGACATTTTTATCAGATTGAATAGTTAATAAATTTTCAAAATAATAACGACATTTACTATATTCTCCTATATCATACAGTAGATTACCAAATAAAACTAAAACATCTAGTTTACCATCGTTCATTTCATTTCTTTGGAAATTAACATATTCTTTAGCTATTTCTACATCTTTTCCCGAAGGAATGATTTTGCACATCCAACATTTCTTGTCATCATTATAGAAAAACTTTTCTATTTCAAAAACTGTTCCAAGATCAAATAAAAATTCGTCTTCGTCTCGAAGTTGACTGTAGTATGTAATATTAGCTACAATACATGATCGATGCAAACTTGTATTGTAATTAATTTCAAAAATAATCGACTCTAAATTGTTGCTATTAGTATTAGGATTAACAACATCAATACTAGCACACATTTCTGCTACATTTTGATTTTCATGTGTTGAAAGCAATTTGTTGATTGATATCAGGTGACCAATACTATTTTTTAGGCGTTAGATTTCATCTTATGTCTATTTCGTTCCTCGATAAAGTTTCAATGATCTATAACATTCCAATAACATTTGATCATTATCAGCTAATTGTGAACATAAATCAATAAGAAAAAAACGAAATGTATACAGCGATTCGATGTCTTCTGCTCGAAAAGCTTTATTTATTAATTTAAATATAAAACTATCCTTTGTATACCATTCTTCTGCATTAAGAATCGTGGATGAGTGTGAGGTTTGTGGCGTGGAGATTGGGTGTGAGGTGGGTGCAGGGTGTGGGGCGTGGGGTGTGAGTGTGGGGTGTAGGGTTGGGTGTGGGTGTGGGATGGATGGTGTGTGGCGTGAGTGTGAGTGTCGGTGTGGGTTTGGGTTTGAGATGGATTTGGGTGTCGGTGTCGATGAGAAGGACTTCATACACACGCGCACACCCACACAAACCTATCCACGCCCATAAACTCCCTATATCCACACCCTCCATCCATACCAACACCTCACACTCGACACCCACATCCACCCACAGCCAAACTACACACTTCATTCGCACACGCATATCCCCACCCACCTACATCCACACTCTTTTTCCAACGAACATTATAATATCATATTGTTCAACGTCAGTAATTGTACTGCACGTTTAAGAAAGTCAACTGTAGTTTGGTCGTACACTCCCATACATCAATAAGCAAATGAATAATAATGACACTTAAATTTTTATATGATAAGCAACACCTGCAACTGGTAACAATATATGTTAAGATAACGTATTGACCACATACACCCCTGGGAAAGAATCTTTTTCCCTTCACCCCTACCACAGCTACCAGCTTATTGTTATTTCAAAGAGTGGAAAAAGTTTCACCCATTGGTGTATATTATTGTTTACCTCTTGAATAATATGATATCGAAACTCTCTCTTTTCTCTCGTTTAAAAGTTACTATATATATATGAGTGAAATGCATGATCAACGAAAAGAATTAAGTTAGTCTATTATTTGGTTGCTTATAATTGAAGAATAAATAGGTAAGTTCGCATTAAATCGTTTCATCCAGTTTCAAGAATTAGTTGTTTCTTATTATATATCGTTTGTTTTTTCAACAGATAGAAACATAGTTCATCATTGGCCTACTTTTGAAACAATTTCTCTTTTGTTTTGTCCTGTTATTCCTTTCGATTCACGAAAAAACCAATCATTCTTTTCTTTCTCTTTCGATTACTAGTTGTTGCATTTTCATCTGTTCACTTGTGCTTCATCTCAATTAAAGAGTAGTTGCCTAGGCTAGCTATCGACGTCAGTTTACGCCCATAGTTACAATCCATCTATGATTCAGTATAAGTAATGCATATCTGCACATACGGAAAAATTTGTTGAAAAAGAACTGTTGTAAACTGCGGTTGTGGATATCACGGTATCTGCGAGTTTCGAATACCATAGTTTGCTTACAGACAACCGTGATACCTGTTATCGCGGTGGTTATCAGCTTGAGATACACCTGTATACTAAGTAAGAACCACGGTATCAGATATCACGTTTTTTCTTCGTGTTTGGAACATAGCAGTATGCTTACTGACAACTGTGGTATTGCATACCGCCGTGATTATCTCACTGCGAACCGTGGCATCGGATATCATGGCAATTACTGGTTCCATATACTATGGTATGCTTATTGACAACAGCGATTTCCAGCATAGGTTGCGCAGCAGTACTACAAAGCGTAGCAATGGCCTCCCGTAAAAATACTTTAGGGGTGCAATAAATTTTCACTTGAGTCCTAAAGTTTTTTTTAAGTGCTTTCTTTTGCACTAGAGTAAGAGTAGTCACTCAAACATATATATATATTCTGCACGTATTTTTACGTACTGTAGAAGGATTGATTCATAGATATATTATATTTTTAATCATTGTTTTGTTAATTATTACGCTGTCCATTGTACTTCTCGTTGTACATATCTAAGATTTGCTTGTTTAAGTAATAAGAAATCAAAATTCTGGTTATTTTGAACAATTTTCTTTCATAATTCACGATGTCTAAAGTTTTATTCTGGATGATGGCCAGTAGTCTAACTGTAAGCGATCTCACCACGGGAAATATTTTGAAGAAAACTGCTATAAAGTGTGGTTTTTCGAATCCCACATTGATACTACTCGAGAGAACTGCAGTTTCATTTTGTTAACTGTGATACTCAGTATCCCTGAGAACGTTGGTTTTAGCAACCGCATTGATCCAGATTGTAATCGAGTTATCTAACTTTACAATTTTTTTAAAGCATCAAACACCGACAGTGTAGTGATAAATCTTCTTGTAGTAATTGCTTTTCAGGGATTGATACAAAGCATTTACAGGGTGTCCAATAATTTTGCACTCAAAAATGTTTTTTCACATAACTTCACAATTGATTGAACTTTATCAGCTGATTTTCTTTCGCATGATAAGTGACACCATCACGGTTTTATTTCTATAGGCAATCATTGAAATTTCTCTTTAAAGTAATTACCATTAGCCGAGTTACAAAAATTCAACTTTTTTTTTTTCTGATTTCATAATAATATTTTGCAGCGTTTCTTTTTTAATTGTTTCACTTTGCACTTTATATTATCCGATTCCTTTTTACTAAGAGATATCAAAACAAATTTATAAAAAAACGACTGTTTGTGGTTTGAACAATTCAAAGATTATAATAATCTAGAAATTGAGATGACTAAAAAATAAACATTGCGAAATATTATAATGGAACCAAAAGAATGTTGAATTTTTGTATATTGGTTGAAGGTAATTACTTTAAAGAGTACTTTAATAGTTTGTCGATAGAAATAAAAACTTGATCTTGTCACCTATCGTACGAGAAAAGTCTGTTGATGAAGATCAATCAGTAATCAAATTATTCGAAAAAACATTTTTGTGTATGGACTTGTGAAATGCACCGTACATTTGTTGTTCCTTCATTATTTAAACGAAATGTTCATTAATTGTTACCAGGTTTTTCATCAAAAATCTGAAAATTGTTTAAAATGTTTGAGCAATCGCCAAAAACATGTTAAAGCAGTGAAAGATTCAATTTCTCTCAGCGTTGAAACATCCAAAACACGTTAAAAAATCTTAGTCTTAAATTGTTCTAACGTGTTTTTGACCGACTAATCAAACATTTTTAACAGTTTAACGGGTGGCCCAGAAATAATGGCACACTTTGTATTTCGTGAATATCTCTCCCAGCTTTGATCCTATAGAGTTGAAACTAGACTTGAAAGATTCCCCGTTGAATTCTCTACGAAATCTGTATCAGACATTTTACTGTATGCAAAGAGAAATAGCAATATGAAAACAACAATACTTAGCACGTTCAAGAGGACCGACTTTCTCAGTTGAAAAGTGGCAGTTGTAGATTTTTTTCGTTGGCTAGTGACGACAAAAATAAAATAATATAGGCGTTTTATAGCCCTTGAAAATTTCTATTAATCGATCTTAATTTGAAATTTTCACGTTCATCCTTGTGACGTTCACCAATAATCTTCTTTTTCACATTTTCGAGAAATTAGTTATTTCAGTCTATGATTCCGAAGCTTCTGAAAAAAAGAGGCATAACTAAGCCAAAATAGCATCTTTTGGGTTCGGATTTTCTTTATTTTGATGGAAAATGATCAATGTACCAGATTCAAAAGTGAAAGTTGAGTTAAAATTTTCTTCTTCAATTGCGCTGAGGATAAATTTTCGATTTGTGTCATTTTGAATAGGATTTTGAAAAGTCTGCACTTTCGATCTTCAATTTGATTGCAACGAACTTTGAGCTACATGATGAGAAAGAGCACATTTCAAAGTACTCAAAACCATCTTCGCTAACATTTTTATTTTTTATTTTCGAAATTCTAAAAAAGATTTCAAATATTATTTAGAAAATGGCTTAGAAAGTTGGTCCTTTTGAACGCCTTGAATATTTTGTTTTTCGTATTTTTATTTATTCTTTTTTGTACAGAAAAATGTCTGATACAGGTCTTGTAAGTCCAAATAATCTATTGATTCATAATGGGTATCAAAAGGCGAGTTAAAAAGAACTTTTTTTTTAAACATTCATTTGTTCAACTTTAAGATCTAATAGAAACTGCATAGGTTAGTTGTATATATGATATAAGAAAAAGTCACGCTATTTAAAACAATAAAAAGTACTGTTAAAGCAATGACTTTACTAATTTTATATTCTTCTTTTTGAACTTTTTATGGATTAATTTTTCTTCATTTGATTTAATGAAGGGCTCTTCTTTTCTTTTTCTTACAATATTGTCATGGTTATAGTCTAATCTTCAATAACTATTTTGTAAGAATGACGTGGTAACGATTTATACATTTTTTGTTTCATTAATACTTCTCTCTTTTTTTTTTACCAACAAATTAAAAAGAATATGAACAAGGTTGCTTTTGATATTATAAAATAACTGCTTGATATTTGTATTTATGTATGATATCGTTCATGCTTAATTGAGCATTTGATATTTTTATGACATATATAGAAATTAATGATCATTAGGTTTTTCTTTACTTTAAGAATTTATTTCTATTTTGCTGATTTGAAAAAATGGCAGATAGTGATGCAATTAATACTGTAAATGACGACATCGATACAAATCAAGATGGATGGTAAGAATTCAGAATTTTTATCGCCATAGCAAAAACATATATATATATATATATATATATATATATATATATATATTTAGTTTTGATAGAAAGGAATGTCCCCAATGGATTCCAGATTCTCGAAGCTGGCCTTGTTCACCACGTGAACCATTAAGTAGTGGACTTTATTGTGATGAATATAAGTATAAAACTAATTATACAAATACTTCGGGATGTCTGGTTGATAAATATGCTCCATATGGAACTACAACAATGGCTAGTGATTTTATTAGTGATAGAGTGATTCATACAAGTAGTTCAGCAGAAACGAATTCATATCTTGAAAGAACACCTAATCTTTATAAGGATGGTAATCCACAAGTTATTCACCGAACAAGTGAATGTCCAGTAAAACAAGAACAGCGCATTTTTCTTCGATGTCTTCGACCACCTGTTCCAGAACCAGGAGTAACTAAACAAATCTTTACAAATTCAATTTTACTAATCTTTTTATGACTTTAGACGCTCATTATTAAAGAAGCGCGTCCATCCCAGCCACCACCACTTCCACCACTTATTATACGTGAACAACCAGCAGCTCGTTCTTCAGCACCTCCACTTATCTTACGTGAACGGCCACCAGCACCACCACCACGTATTCCCCGTCAAACAAGTTAAAAAAAAATTTTAATTACATGCATTAGATTGATCAATGTCTTTTATTTTACAGTTACTCGTTGTGTACCTGCTTTACCTGTTCCACGACGATCAGTTATCATCGAACGTTTTCCACCTCCTCCAGAAAATCCACGTAAAAGAATTATCTGGAATTTTCTTTTTGCTTTTTTAAATTTGAGACTGTTTTTTCTTTGGTATTTAGGCGATATTATAATTGAACGGTGGCTTCCCTATGAACGTTCAACTCAACGTCGTACAATTATTGAACCTGCTCCTCCTGCTCCAGCTTATCCAAAACCGCGTAATCAGTTTATTATTTATGATTGTGCTAAATCACGTGTATGTCGACGATTTCGATACCTTGGTGTTTTCCAAGAAAATCCTTGCAATTATGTAGCTCGTTATGGGACATCGCTTTTAGATCCAGCAACACTTGTTCAACGGGCTCGTAATGCTGGTGTTACTGAGGATATAGTAAATTTTTTGTTCAAAAAAAAAATCTTCAGCAACACAAGTATATGAACTTTTTATTTTAGTCCTGTCCGGGACGATCATATTCAAAATATAAAAGTACATGCCGAAGTACTACTGATTGTGATTGGTTAAATAAAACAATCAATCGAGGTGCTTGGTATGGTGGAAAAAGGCAGAAAGGAAAACCGTCGAACGATGAAACGTCGAAGAAAAAATATAGAAAGGAAAAATGTAGAAAAGAAAAAGAACGAAAAGAAAAGGTACGAAAAGAAAAAGACAGAAAATTAAAATATCGAAAGAATATTGAGCGAATAAAAGATCATTAGCCGAAATATGTTGACAAATGATGAATAAATTTTATTCAATAAAGACAATCTAATAAGATGATTTGTAAAGTGATTGATAAATAAATAGATTAACAGTCTCTGTAAAGTAAATATAAACAATTATCTTTTTCTAAAAAAATACCAACTTAGATACACATATGTTATACATATTTATCAACTAGATTTCACATTGTTCATATTTTATGGAATAAATCTTAAGTATTTGATCAAAATCTTTGAATAAGTACTAAATGTTTCATCTATTAAAACAATAGAATTTTGAAGTAAGGGTGGGTGTGGGTGTGGGTGTGGGTGTGGGTGTGGGTGTGGGTGTGGGTGGATGTGGGTGGGTGTGGGTGTGGGTGTGGGTGGGTGTGCGTTTATTTGTTCTCTTTACCCACACCCACCCCTAATAAAATAAGAAGTCTTCATTAAAAGAAAAGAAAATTCTCTTGGATCTTTGTATCAAGATGAATCATATGAAAAACTATCTTTCGATTCATTCATCAATTTTTGACGGAAAAAGATCTGTTTTCCTTTCTTTTTGCAAGAAACTATTTACTGACCGTTTGGTTATGAATGTGAAACAAAGAGGGTATGGGTGTGGGTATCAACACAGCATCTACACCCATACCCACACCCATGTACAGCTATAAATAGTTAATCACCTTTCGAGTTTTATTTTAAATTTAACATAACTAACTTGTAAATTTTTTCAAAAAACAAATAGAATTAAACTATGGATGTTAAAGAGAAACCATAATAATGAAACAAAATCATGAAGCTCCAGATCAATCATCCTGTATGAATTACAGAATCATATTAAGAAATATTTATTTATAATAGTTGAATCTTATGATCCTATTTATAAGTAAAATATATTCCAACCTATTCCAATCTATTGTAATTGTTACTGAACTTCAAGAGATTATTAATTGATACACATTCAATTTATTAGTTTATTCGAAAGAATGCTTGACTCATATATCAAGAAAGTTTTAAAGTAAATTAATGAGCGCAAGATGCCAGAAATATAAAATTAAAAAAAACTTTCTTCGTCAATTCCTAACAGGACCATCTCTGACACAACCTATAGCTTTTCTAGCTATTTTCCTGAAAGAGAAAAAAATTAAAATGAAATCAATCTTTGCTTATTAATCCATTAGTATACACATCTGTTCATTAGTTAATTGAATCAAATAAAATAATATTGACGGATCAACATTCGTTTGTTTCCCTAATTCTAAATCTATCCTGAAATAAATATTTTATTTTAATTAGCAGATATTCCTATCAACTTCCTGTTTCACAAAAATTGACTAACAACATCCTTCTTTAATCGATTTTAAATTCTTATCTGCCAACCTATTGTGTATAGAATTAACAGGAATAGCACTCATTTATTAATACTTGATCATTTGAAATGCATTGAAACATTTTAGCTTCGTCTATCGATAGGCATCAAAATATAAGACAAACTGTCAATTCATTAGTAAATAATGTTTCATATGAAATACTTATTCAATCTTATTCTCTTACATTCAATATTTGGTACACCTCAAATCAATCTTCATTACACAGATTGGGTAAGTGGGAGTGAAAATAATAATGCTTTGCAACATGATTGTTTACGTGTGACTACTTCAATTGACAAAGCAAATGTGAGTCGTGAAATTATATCTTATTGTTTGGATGAACTACTGCCCAACGTTCAAATTGAGAATACAGACATTTTTCTGAAGTTTACATTTCCTGAACTGTCGAAACAAAATATTACAAGTCAACAATTATACTTTTGGTCTGCACCAATAGATGTTATTGAACGTTATCAATTCTATTTAAATCAACTATCAACATTAAATGATAAATAGCTAGAAAGTCAAATTTTCTATAATTGTACATTTCCTAGGTTTGGTTCCATGTGTCAATATGAAATTATGTACAATCATAAAAATCATTCATCTTTACATGAAATTATTCATGAGTACTATAAGCCAAATGATTATAACTCAATGGATTGGACCTGTTATACTCATTTACAATGCAATCGTGGTCCATTTCCAGCATGTTTGGATTGGAGAGAAATCTGTGATGGAAAGATAGATTGCATCGATGGCAAATTTCATGAAGAACATTGTTGGCAACTTGAAATTAATACATGTACTGATGATGGGTGTGGGTGGGTGTGGGTGTGGGTGTGTGGGTGTGTGGGTGTGGGGTGTGGGTGTGGGTGTGGGTGTGGGTGTGGGT
>CAJNOP010002085.1:0-10576 GCA_905250075.1 Rotaria sp. Silwood1 | reverse complement strand
AATGATGTGAGTGTCCTTCTTGGAAATGGAAATGGTTCTTTTGAAAATCAAACAAGGTATTCAGCTGGTTCTTGGCCACAATCTGTAGTTGTTGGTGATTTCAACAACGACACTAGACTAGATATCGTTGTTGCGAATTCTCGGAGCAATGATGTGAGTGTTCTTCTTGGAAATGGAAATGGTTCTTTTGAAAATCAAAGCAGGTATTCAGCTGGCTCTTATCCAGCATCTGTAGTTGTTAGTGATTTCAACAACGACATTCGATTAGATATCGTTGTCGCCAATGCGGGTAGCAATGATGTGAGTGTTCTTCTTGGAAATGGAAATGGTTCTTTTGAACATCAAAGAAGGTATTCAGCTGGCTCGTATCCAGCATCTGTAGTTGTTGGTGATTTCAACAACGACACTCAACTAGATATCGTTGTCGCCAATACGAATAGCAATGATGTGAGTGTCCTTCTTGGAAATGGAAATGGTTCTTTTGAAAATCAAACAATGTACTCAGCTGGCTCTTGGCCAGAATCTGTAGTTGTTGGTGATTTCAACAACGACATTTGGTTAGATATCGTTGTCACTAATTCTGTGAGCAATGATGTGAATGTCCTTCTTGGCTATAACAATATAGTTTTTGTAAAGCAAATGATACTGGAAACTGGAAATAATTCTCGACCACAGTCTTTAGTAATTAGCGATTTTAATAATGATGGTCTAATGGATATTGGCCTCGTTAATTCACGTGCGCACAATATTGGTATTTTTCTTGGATATGGAGATATCTCTTTTGGAAATCAAATCACATATTCAACTTATCCATATTTATATCCATGCTCTATGGCTGTCGGTGATTTCAACAATGATACTCGAGTGGATATCGTCTTTGCTAGTTGTGAGTCTGACAGTGTTGGTATTGTTCTTGGATATGAGAATGGCTCTTTTGGAAATCAAATGATGTATCCAACACGCTCCAATTCGTCTGGATACTCTTTAGCTGCTGAAGACATTAACAATGATACTATACTAGACATTGTCGTCGCGAATCATGATACCAATTATCTAGGTGTACTTCTTGGACAAGGCAACGGCACATTTGCAAGTATCATCTTATTTCCATTGGAGTATAGATCCCATCCATTCTCCATTGTCATTGGCGATTTCAACAATGACAGAAAACTAGATGTTGCCATCGCTAATAATGGTACTGACAGTTTAAATATTCTCTTGCAGACTTGTTAGTTTTTCTATCTCGTACTTTGTATTTTTCTATCATTCATTTACTTTGTATGCTCTCATACCTAGTAGAATCATAGTTTAAATATTCAAATGATTTTAACTGCAGAAGATGAGTGGGGAAAGGGTGTGAGTGTGGGTGAGCATGGGAATGTTGGCACTCGGTTGAGAAAAATCGTGTCCATCAACTCTTTTTCTCCATGATATGTATTCTTCCAACGAGATCATTCATTGTACGTGTCTAACTGTGGAAACTATCCTGTGATGAAGTGAGTGAAAAGTGCAAAACAAGGCATTGTGATGGCAGTTGGTCAAGGAGAAAGAAATGGTCTTGCACAATTGTCATATCCTCAAGGAATCGTTGTTGATCAATTGGCCATTGTCTATGTGGCTGATGAAGTGAATGCTTGAATCATGCGTTGTCCCACAGGAGCCACACAGAGAAGTATAATTGTTGGTGGAAACGGTAGAGGATGACAGTCGAAGCAACTCAATATGCCCATCGGTTTGTCATTCGATCAACACGGTAATCTCTATGTTGTCGATTGGAAAAATCATCGAGTACAGATATTCAAAATCGAATTCAATAAGTGAAGTAAAGGACTACACTGAAAACAAAAAAGGTTTTATACGAAACTAAAAAAGGGTTTTGCACTTTGTAACGAAATCGAAACCCTTCTTAGGTTTCGTAAGAAAAAGGTTTCGTACAAGACTACTTTTTTGTTAGCTTAAAAAAAGGTTTCGTACGATGTTCCATTCTCTTATTTCTGTACTTGACTCCTTATCTACCTGTCCGATCTCTTGTTTCTATACTTATTTCTTACTGCTACCTTAACCGTTAATCCTATACCTAATCTGTTAAATCTGCACCTAACCTTTATTCTTATCCTTACCTTCTGAATTCAAGACTTAACCCTCTGTTCCTATCCTAAACTCCTTAATTCTACAGCTAATTTCTTCTTTGGAATGTGGGGTGTGGGTGTCAGTGTGGGTGTCAGTGTGGTTGGATGAGGCGAAGGTTAACACCCACACCCAACTCTTACATTAATTATTTGAAGGATATTTAAAGAGATAGTATACGAATGAAATTCAACTGACTGTACTATAACGACACATCTTTTTTTCTTCTCGATGTCGTTTTTTTTCAAAAATAAACACAACATATAGGGGTCATTCACACTAGACGAATTAAATTTGAATTAAGAAATATGATTGGTGTTGCTATGTGGAAATATCAATCATATTTCTTAATTCAACTTTAGGGTGTGTGGGTGTGGGTGGTGTGTGAGTGTGGGTGTGGTGTGGGTGTGTGGGTGCTGTGTGGGTGTGGGTGGGTGTGGGTGTGGGTGTGGGTGTGGGGTGTGGGTGTGGGAGTGGGTGTGGGTGTGAGTGTTCTTCGAAAGATCCACACCTACATCCACACCCACACCCTTATTGTGCAGGCTCTGCAAAGAAAAAAATCATTAAATAGTATAGTCCATCGCAAGGATATAAAAAGTAGAGGTTTTTTTTACAGCTATGACATTAGCTGTCTCTGTCAGTCATGTTGAAGTAGACCGTATGGACCAGACTTTGAGTTTGGATGTCAATTGAAATGTAGCTCCCATTTCTAAATATTATTCGTAGCTAGATCAAATCGTTAGAGAGCATATATACATTCGCGCTCACGCTCCACATCGAACTTCCTACTATAATTGACGCATTTCGCCATATTGTAAATTAAAATGAATGTCTTCCAAGGAACAACTTGCTTTGTCTTACGAGTCTTTCCTCTTTGAATCAAAGGCGCAAAAATAAATAGCAAAAACTTGTTCGAATCTTCTTTATATTCGTGGACTTATTTGTCGAAAAAAATGAATGTTTAAATATTTATGCTATAAACTATCCACAGTAGTCATTTCATCATTTTATATGACTCATATAACCCATTTTACTAAGTAGGAAGAGAAAAAGTGTCGGCTTTGTCTTCTGAGTCAGAAAACAGAACTGAAAGAGTTCACTGTTAGCTACGAAATTTTTAAAAATCTTTAGAAACTTGGGTGTGGATGTTGTTGTGGATATCTCTTTTTTTTATAATGACATGCAAATCCATACTCACACCCACATCCACACCCTTCACCAATGATTCAACTCAACGAAAACATTATGCTGCACTTGTGTTCTCTTTCACTCTAGAGTTATTACACAACTTCTAGTGACTTTCACCAAACGTAGGAATCAGACAAGGTGTGTGGATGTGGATATGCATTTTCTCTTTTTCTATACCTGCACTCACACTCCAAAGAAATAAATTTTTTCTCGTTTTAGATCGAAATCATGGTCATGGCAGTTTGTCTCATCCGGTTTCGACTTCCAGATGCCAGGCATCAGATCCATTATACGTTTTTATGCAGAACACGTTTATTTGTGAAGTTAAAAACCGATACACTTTAATAGAAATACCAGATATTACATCAAATATTAAGCAAAAAAATGGAATATATCAAAAGATAACACAATACATTTGAAAAATATATAGGTTAGGATATCAAAGCAAGAAAAACCGGTATAAGAAGACCCCAACAGAAAACAATAGAGAAAATACTTGACAAAAAGAAAGAGAACAAACATATATGAATAATACCTTTAGCATGTTTTCTATTTGATAGTAGTGGACATTATCGATATAGATGATTATCTTTTTCGCAAACATTATATTCTCTGTGATGACATTGAGCTCAATGTGTGATTGACTATAATCATTTTGTTGTAATAGATTTACATCAAATCTGTGCAATCGATTTGCATGCATTTCAGGATGTAAGTTCCTTTACTGAAATGTCATGAAATAAGATGATCACGCTAGTTCTTGACGCCCAGAATTTCAGATGGATTAACTTGATACTGGTTTTTATGAAAAATTTGATTTTGATAGTATCAAGATTTGCTAATTTTCGTAAGTTATCGCATATTCACTTGATTTCAATTGTTTTACTTTCATGAGGAAATCCACTACAGTCATGATAGAACGAATCAAAGCTTGCGTTTTTAACAAAAAATTTCAAAGTGTTGAGAGGTTTCGTTACACATACTCGATCCGAAAAATTTTTGTTGTTGTATCGAAGATAAAGTTTAGTCTTTGACTATTAATGACAACGTAGGGACACATTTTCATCTTGAAATGTTCTGCAAATGTTCGCAATCAAGATATTCTGATCAAGGTATTACTGATTATTTTGGATATTAATTTCGGTTAATTTTGAGTGTACCGTCAAACAAAATGGTTATCAGATCAGTTTACGTCATCAATGTTATAGTGAGGCATGAAGTATACGATGCTAACAAGACCAATTAAAATGCTTCAGTTCGATCTTCTTTTGCTCATATTTTTTTTTGTCTTATTAGTACCAAATTAACTAGACAGCAGTATGAGGGAGAGACGAGCCGTCATTTGCTAAAAATCATCCACAAGATCAAAAGTGTGGGTAATACAGAAAAGAGAAGGAACACTCAATTTTAACATATTAATATATAATACAAATATGTTGGCACAATATACAGAGAATTATTATAGAATAGGAAACAGTACAATAATGAAAGATGAATAATAAAACATAACAGACAACTTGTTATACAAAAAACCGCAATACATAAGTGAAAGTAATTGGGATAGCTCAATTAATAAGCGTTTTTAAACAGAGAATGGATATTAGTAAAATTTTTTAGTTTTAAACTTACATTTCTTTATTAGTTTGATAAAATTTTGTACATACAAACATATGAATGTTTTTGCAGTAAATTATGACAAACAAAACTTTTTAGAAATGATATAATACTTAGAAGTGTAATAAAATATTTTACTGTCAAGTCTTTATCAATTATTTTGATTATAACAGAATACATAAAAGTCTATAGGCAAAGTTGGAATTATAAGGAGGTGTTGAGTCTGGCCGGAAGCCCAAATTCTTTTTCTATCGTCTTGCTTCCATAATATGATTTTTTTACCACTTGTAGTGTTCACATAATTCTAATGAACAGGCAAGTCTAAGGAGTCTCTATCTTATGTAAAATCAAAATAATCAAAGTCTTGAAAAAATATTTTTCTACTTACAAACAGATTTTTTTGAAGATTTTGATTTCACATGAGATAGCGTTCATTAGCATTATGCAAACACTGTAAGTGGTAAAAAAAAAAACATTTTTTTCTGATGTATTATGGAAGCAAGATGATAGAAAAAGAACTGAAGCTTTCGGTCAAACTGAGCACCCACAGTCTTTGATGATTGAGGGTGTATAGACTTTCCTGGCTAGTATTTCCGAGATCATGTCATCATTCAAAGAAAATAACAAGAGAAGAGTCATTCCTGCAAGTTATTACTGTGGTACTGATCTACTGTCAAATTGTATAAAAACAGAAAGGTGAATATGTATATATTCTAGTACATTTCATTCGATCAATAAAATCTGAAGAAAGCACCACATTGATTGCTGAAAATACATAAGAAGAAAGAGAATATGCTACTAATAATGAGATTTATTTAAACAATAATAGGAGCATTGTATCGATGGAAAAGATCTTAATACTGTTCACATATAAATTTTAACCAAAACTTAAAGGTGATTAATTTGAAATGCCTATTAAAGATTTTCTGCAAGTAATTTTACTGTTTTGCCATTATTTAAACTATCAAGAAGGACCTTAGCAATTTTTCGTGAGCTATAATGATAAACACCATCAGAATCTTTTAGTGGTCTTGTCACTAAAACATGTGCGACAGTTGTAGATTCATTATCCCTACGTTGATGTTCATATCTCTGTCCACCTATTTGCACTTGAAAATTAACATAGTCACTATTTCCAGTAAAATTCTGATCATCTAAGCGAACAGTATCTGTTTGCTTTATTGTACCCACCTGAAATGGCTGAGACGTAATTACCTCTAGTTTATCATTTTCATTCCTTAATTTTTTCATAGCTTCAGGTATTAATTTATATTTTATTTCTTTTTCTAGAACCATCCTGCATTACAGTGATAGGATTGAAGATGTAAAGGTTTTTCTTTGCTATACCACCTATCATCTGATTACGTCTATTCAAATCAATCTCCCATCTACCTCTAACATATTTTTCTGAATGTTTAGCAGTATAACGGCGTAGTGATACTCGTTCTTGTCCTATAATGTTTTCATTTACTTTTTTACCTAATGATTCATGATAAGCTATTAGCAAACAATCTTTCCGTTCATTGATCTGTATATATGTTTCTGTTCCTCTACCAGTAAAATAATGTCCAATATCTCCATCTTCACCTGCTTCATAATAGATTTTAGCAGATTGTTTAAAAAGAACAGATATTTTTCTTACTTCTGAAGGATTTATTATTTCTTTTTCTCCAGTATCTGAATTGTAAACAGTTATTTTTCTTCTTTTACGATCTGCAAACATTTTGATATCAGCTAGACCTAAAGCTTTATCTTTATCTTTTGCTTCTCTCAAATAACTTGCAGTAATTTGTTTTGGATTTCTAATATTATTTTGTAGATCTTCTCTTTTCACTCGATCTTGTTATTCTTTCTTTGAATCTTGATTTATTAGAGATTGTTTAGCAGCAATTTGACTTTCTGCATGATTTGTCTATTTTGATTCGATTGTTTCAATATATTAGCTGAATATTTTTTCCATTACATTGTGAATCAACCATTGTCTTTATTCCTTGTACAATGGTTTTTCCAATCTGTTTTAATGTTTCATTAATAGCTTGTCTTACTACTTTATCTAATTATTTTGTTAATTTAGTTGATATATATATATTCTCTAATGATACTATTCAATTGTTCTGCTGTTGTTTCGACAAGGTTCTGATTAATGTTTTTTCTATAAATATTCTGATTTTCTTTGGTAGTACCTTCAATAATATCTTTTAAAGTATTAAGGACATGTTCAAACTGTAAGACAGATTGAACTACAGTCCATAACTTATTAATGATGTCTATTGCTTTAAGAGTAGTAGCAGCTATTTTAACGTATTTTGAATTTGATTTCTTTAGACCATCAGCAAATAGATGATAACTATTGTTTAAAGAAGATACAACTCGTGTTCGAATAATATCAAATTATTGAAGTAATAAAATATCTTTTCCTAATATTTTTTCTAATATGTTTTTTCAATTCTTCAAAAGATTTTTCGAACTCTTGTTCATTTTTACTTTGAAGATAAAGAGTTTCTACTTTATTATTTATTAAACCGATTATTCCTTTTAATAAATTTTCTTCTATTTTACTAACAATCTTTTGTATAACATTTTCTTGAATCTGTTCCATAATTTTATCCGTCAAAAACTTTCCAATTCCAACAGTCAACATAGAGAGACCGAAGCTAATTGCTTTTTGTATTGCCCATTCTTTTCAACTAAAAGTACCTGATATTAAAGCATTGCCTATCTGAGTCAAGCCAAAGGCTACTAAAACAGCTCCGGCAATGACTTGAACAAGTCCTATCATTGCAACGGCAAAAGCATTTCAATCCCACCAAGATTTATCTTCTTCAATAGTCAAAAATTTATTAAGATTAAAACCTTCAAAAAATCTTAATTCACTTGGAACATTTTCTTGATCTTGAAGATCTATAAAATTTTTTAAATTAGCTTTTAAACTTTTTTTAAATGAACAAGTATCTCCTTGTAAAGACAAAGTTTTCGACAAAATTAATTCTTTATCATTTTCAAATTGAGTATTTTTTAAAATTTTATTTAAAATTCTTTCAATATTTCTTTTAATATCTCCATATTTATATTTAGCAAGTCCACCAGACTTTAAAATATTTTTTTCTTTTAGATAAATTCGAATATTATTTCCTTCTTCTTCTTTAGTAGTAAATGGTAAATCTGTGTTGATAAAAATATTGATTTTGTTGACTAATATTATCTTTTAATTCTATTAAAAATGTTTGAAGATCTTTTGTTTCATGACCATTATCATTAAATTTAATTTTCGCATATTTTCCTTTCTATTGATTGTTCAAATAGAGAAATATTAACTTGTTGTGGATCTATTTTATCTTCTAAATCTTTCCAAACATTTTCATATATCCGTGGTAATTCCTTTTCTATTCTATTTATATTTAAAATTTGCCATAATTCTTCACTATAACAAACAATATCGTCGAAATCTTTTTTTTCAAAAGAAGATTTACTATTTAATAAACTAATTAATGAATCGGCAATCGAAGGATCAAGATCATTTCGAATTATCTTTTCTATTTTATCTCGTTCTTGTGATTTATTTCGAAATCTTTTTCTTATTGTATCTCCTTGAATAATTTCATGGTGAACTAAAAGTGAATATAATTCTTTTCCTTTATCTTGATCTTCACGAGTTAAATTTTGTTCATCTTTTGGATGTAAAATAAAATGAAATGGTTCTACTGTATCTCCAACAGCTTCTAATTTTCCTGTTATTTGATCTTGATAAAAATTTTCTTTTGAAGAAATTTTTTTGAAGGGTGTGGGTGTGGGTAGGGGTCTTCTCTTTATCTACACCCACACCCAAATTTGAACCTAGCTCTACACTATTAGAGAACCTAAAGAGAAATCTCTGATCAAAATGCACTTTTTCCTGGAAACGAACTTTCTTCAAAATAAAAGGCAAAGCAACCAGACTATTTAATTTAAATTGATTACAATAGCTGATTTTCCACATTAATCGTTTGAATAAGAAAACAATTATTAATGCCTTCATTCAATTTACTAATTTAATCAAATAAATAACAGACACAACAGATATTCAAAGAGGTTAATACAAAAAAAAAATCATATTGGATTTCTTCATATGAAGATACTAGCAAAGAGTTCGTCTGTCTTGATATTAAAATTCAAAAATTATTTTCCTCTTATGCAACTATGATCATATGATGCTTGATCTGTTGTACCTAATCATACTAATTGAATCTTGCGATCAGCAGTTCATATGAGTAAGATTTCTGGACTAATGACTATTTGAATTGAACTGAGGTCATTTGAAAAAAGAAATATAAATTAAATTTGAATAAATATTAGAACATAAAGAAAATTGTTTATGAATCTTATCAAAAGACTCATTGTTTAATACGTTACAATCGGAAGAAGTTACTTGATATTTTAAACAAAAAACTTTACACAAATATTCTTTAAGCATCAACATCAAACTGAATTCTATCATATATATCGAATATAAATATGTCAATAAATCTTTTATTATAAGCCTTTTTATTGATAGAAACTTCTCATAAAAGTAACGAGAAGGATATCATTTCATAGGGGGACATTTGCAATTTTCTTTAAATATCATTTAGATCAAATTTTTCTTCTACTTTTCAAAGATTCACTTATACTTCTTAACATATGGATCTTACGAAAATTCTTTTTCACGCATAGAACGTTAACACATCGTTATCAAAATTTTTTCATTGAAAGTCTAATGAGAATAGAAATATATGGTTGATTAATTAATTGATTTATTATTATTGAGATTTCTTTTACAAAATCAAATATTTGATCTATACATAATTTGATTTCTAAAAAGGCAGAGACACTTTCCAGTCAACGAAATTAACGTACTTCGAGTATAACAAAATTTTTTCTTATTATTGTCAACAGATAACAAACTAATTGAAATTATAAGATTTAAATAAATAAATATAAAGCATAAACAAAAGATACCTCATATTCAGATCAATTCTATTAACTAATAATCTTAGTAATTTCCTTTTATACATTATATTATTATTTGTTTAGTTCAATTATGCATTGTAACAAGCTCTATTCAAATGAAATGTCTTCCTTGTACATTTTCTCACCTATTATTTACTCACGTTTGTTCACTTTTTTTGGAAAGAAAAGCAAAATAAATATCGCAATAAAAGTATCTCTTTTACAAACACTCGATAACTACATCAGTTCATTGCATAACGTAATCGGCAAAAAAATACCAGTTGAACAATGTCTATATTGATGAGAGAATTGAATAGTTTTTTATGACTATATTAAGCAACGAAGACCCTTCAATTTATTCTTTGTCATATCAATTACGGAAAACAAGACAAATCTAATAAAAAATATTCTAGTCTAGCTATGTATATACCTATTTAATTAATACTTTTTCTAATTGTCTTTATAAAATTATGGAAAATGGATATATGTCCGAATATGTCTGTATTATTTTCAAAAACATCAAAACTTAACAAGAAAAATACACAAATAAGTTGTTGAGTATGTTGTCTTTTTTTATGAAACTTCATAACATTCCCATCCAATCGAAACAAAGAATATACCGACAATAATTTGATGAAAGATTTGAATAAACTAAATACTATGAAAACAATAGGAAGTTCTT
>CAJNOP010002084.1:0-17316 GCA_905250075.1 Rotaria sp. Silwood1 | reverse complement strand
GTGTGGTGTGGGTGTGGGCGTAGGGTGTTGGTGTGGGTGGGTGTGGTATGGGTGTGGGCGTAGGGTGTGGGTGTGGGTATGGGTGTGGGCGGGTGTGGGTGTAGGCGTAGGTGGGGTGTGGGTGTGAGGTGTGGGGTGGGTGCGGTTGTGGGTGTGACTATGGGTCTGTGTGGGTGTGAAGAAAAAAGAACGACATCGACACCCACATCCAGACCGCACCTACACCCACCCACACCCACATCCACACCCACACCCACACCCACACACCCACACCCCACACCCAAAAATGAACACTTTTCATGCATCTAAACGTAATCAACGTAGGTATTTTTACCGTAGTCCCGCCATAGAAGTGTGGGTGAAGGTGAAGTAATACTACCCACACCTACACCCTCGACACAATTTCCTATATAATTTCACGATGTCAATTCAGTGCACAATACAATATCATTCTAACAATGTACACTATTGAATGTCTGAATTTGATAGTTTATTCTTATTTCTTGACTGCAACTCGACCTCAGATATATGATAAGAATGATTTTATCGAATTCGATAGCAATATTTTTTCTCTCTTCTGTACATGTTGTTATATAATCGCCTATTAATAGCTGCAAGTAAATTGATGGCTAATATTATTAGTTACAAGATTCGAGACACCAGAGATCCGAGGCTCGCCGAGTTTCCCCGCCTCGCCTCGAGGCGAGGCGAGGCGAGGTGGCATTTTTCGCACCGAGGCGAGTACGAGTTGATTTTGTGACTCGCCGAGTCGACTCGCCTACTTACAATGTAAGTTTTGGAAAATAAATGGTAAATTTCTAACGACACCGCTCGATTTTATTGCAGATCTTTTTAAGCGTTTCTATTAGTGAAGTTTAACTAATAGCGGTAATAAATGAGTAATAGATGCGTGGACATATATTTATCTCTTCAGACTAGTCGAGCGATTTTATTCATGTAATTCCTAGTGTGAGTTTAGCAGTGGAGCTTGGCTATAGTATGATACTTCAATAATTTAGAGTATAGAATCAATTATTCATACCATTATGTGTTCGACAAACTCTTGTTCTTCTTCCAGGAACATAATCGATGTTTCACAAGAGACTTATTCAGATTCTCTCATTGTTGGTCAAATGCTATTTAATACTTCTTAAATATCGTTTAAAAAGATTTACAATTTGCTCATGCGTAAAGATAAAGCTCAAATCTTTATCGAAAATACGAAGAAACATATTGCGAGCTGCTGGAATCAATTTAGGTTTCAAGCTATTACTGATGATGAAGGTGCTGTGGAGACAAATTTACACTTCTTTGTCTTGCGTAAACCTTTCAATATCACATACAACTTAATCACGTTATTTTTGATAGTTTCGTTGACTTTGCTCTATTTATACAAAAAACTTGAATGATTTTTATTTTGTTATGTTTGGAATGACCACATATTTTTCTATCGATCTAAATAGATTATATTTTATTTTCATTTTGTTGAAATTTAGGATACATTCCGTAAACCATCCAATACAAATTATTTTCATGGAATAAGTTTCAGACCATATGTGGGGTGTTTCCGTCGAAGGCTATTATTCACTGTGCAACTGGAACTCTTTACTTTTAGCTGTAATAATAGGCCATTCTTTCTTCTATACGACTGCAGTTTTTTAATGGGATTATTCCTTGTTTTCATTAAAAATCTTCACCGGTTTGTTGAGAATTTTTTTTACGAATTCTCTTATACATTGCTTCCCACTGTTTTTCAAATAAGTTTTGGTTGTTTTAAAATTTAACTTTCATTTGTAGCTTAAAGCTGAATATACAGTGTCGATTCATATAATTTTAGGCAGATTTTAGCTCAGTCGAGGAAGTGATTTTTGGCAAAATAATATAAATTTGTTTTTCATGAATATAAAAATGTACCAAATTTTAGCATTAAAGGCTAATTTTCTACTCGACTTCGAATCAGTTCTATTCAATGCTTTTTTATATGATTAATCTGAATAGCAGTCTACCATCTAATTCAATATTGAACCATAATAACATGGATTTAACGGAAATACGTGCGTGCAAAAGTTTTGATTCAGTGATTCTTAGAATTGATCAAATTCTTCAACGAGACGTGAATAAAGTATAGCAAAAGCCACATTGATCGATAGAATGGCTCACGCTTTATCCAAATATATCAAAATTAGAAACACCTAAGGCTTTATAAAAATAGAAAAAAGGAAGCAAAGCTATGAAAAATAAGGTAAATGTACTGTATGCTTATAATTGTCATAACACTTTATAGATGAACAAACATAATCGTTGAAGTTCACCAATTAGATTTAAAAAAAAATCTGATACAATATCCTCGTCGTCTTTCAGACAAAAATAAAAATTTCTTTCATTTGTAATCGCCCAGGATCGATTAAACCAAACGAAGAGGAACATAAAAACTTTAAAAAATCTTCTTGTAGAATGAGTTTCTGTGAATACAAGGATGTTCTCGAATGTCGATGATTATGTGCTTAGATTTCTTGTTTAAGAATGTATTTCTTTGGATATTGTATAGCCTTTTCACCATTATTCAACTTTTTTTATTCTCTTTTATTTTTCCATGGAAGCAAGTATGCACAAATAAAATGATAGTGACTGCTAAGGGTAGTTGAGAAATTGCCTGAAAAGGTCATTTTTATGATAGATGCTAGGCGAGACGAGGCGAGGCGAGGCGAGTCAAAGGCTGAGAAGGCGAGGCGAGGCGGCGATGAGCAACTCGCCAGCATGGCGAGGCGGCGGCGAGTCGTTTTTTTGACTGACTCGCGGATCTCTGCAAGACACTAATGAGATACGTTTTTAAAAATATATTATTTCATAGCCATACTTTCATAGTATGACTTGATTTTATCAAATTGTCGCCTTGTCAGTATGCAAGAGACGACGAACAAAAATCAATAAATCAATAAATGACATACAGGTACGGACACATACATTGAAATGTTTTATGTCTGTCACACTTGTGATATTGGTTTTGAAAAAAAAACGAAAACAAATAATTAAATCTATAATATACGTTCAGCTAACCCTTAATTAAACTTCGATTTATTGTATATGCAATAATCTGTTTCGTGCTACTTTTGTTAAATCACTGTGCATTGAGATTATTCCGATTGACTTTGCTTGAGAACTGGAATTGATTAGAATAGCATAAATAAACTAAGAATTAGTTTTACAAAGTTTTAATAAAACTTATGATTCATCTTGTTTACAAACAAAAATAATGAATTTAAGATTAATAACAAATCCAGAACAAGAGCAATTATTTACTTAAAACAAAATTTGAACAATGATGATTTTCTAAAGTTTTTGTGTTTGTATGACGATGAACAAGCTTTTAAATTAGATTTTGATGGCTAAATAAGAATAAAACGATAAAATATCAATAATATTTGTATTACATAAAAATGACTTACTTGTTCTTCAATCCACCAATTAATAATAAACTCTGATCCATTATTAGGTAAATAATATATTCGACAGAATGAAGTACCATATGTAAGGCGTTTTATTCGTGAAACAATTAAATCTGGATCATATCGAAATATTTGTTCTTGATTAGAAAATGGACCACATGAAATAAAAGATGCATTTAATAAATGTTCAAATCCATTTATTAGACGAATCATAACATGTGTTGATGGGATATGAGATTTATATATTAGATATTTTGTACATGGAAACAGCCGAAATAATTCTTCAATAATATATTCATTATACTTATCACTAATTCTAATTGTAAGCTTTTGAATTTGTTCAAGAGAATAAGTAAACATTCGTTTTATTGCATGTTTTGTTATATCATTTTTAACAGAGAGTTCATATAAACAGGGTAGTTTTTTTGAAATTGGCATAAATTTTAGTAAATATTCTAAAGATAAAATTGATAAATGTTTAACTTGATTAAGATCGACTATGTGTAATAAATATTTTAATGGAATTGAATATTTGAGTTTTAATACATTGATATTAGTGAAATACTCCTTGCTAATTTTATCTTTTCTCACAGTAAATTCATTCACATGACTATAAAAAATCGTATTATCAGGTGCTGTTGAGTAAATAACTGATTGATAGGAAGAATCAACTTGTTCAGGAGCAAAATAAGGAATAGAAAATAGATAATCATTGTAATATGCGATAAACCAATGTTTTTCTTCAAGCCAAAATGATGTTCGAAATGAATCAAGAATTTGTTCAATAAAATTAATACATATATGTATATCGAATTTGAAATAAAATGTGACTAAAGAATTAGTTAATGCTTGCCAACGTTGTCCATCCGTTAGATCAGCATAACCTGCCAAATGCAATTCAAGATGCCTCAGATAAAAGCAATTTGACAGAAAATATTCCATATAATCCATTGAAACTGGAAAAACTATAAAACACCGAAATAGAAAGATTTTCTCAATGTCATTTCATTTTTATACTAGAATTTTCCAAAAAACAATATTACTACTTAATAAAGTCATCTGAATTATTTGACAACAATATATAGAAATATAGAAAAAACTAATTGAAAATTTTGGTATTTCTAAAATTGATCTGTTTCTGAAGAATTTCAATAATGCAAGAATAAAATGAACTAGTAAGCATGATAATTAATATAAATTCATGATCAAATGTCGAATAGATACAATCATATCAATAGATAAGTTATTGAAAGCACTTAGTTTTATAACATGATAAGTTGAAATTTGTATAAACTATTCTCCAATTTTTGCATGATTACAAAGTAGAATATGAAAAGTTAGTTCGTTTTAAGCTCAAACTCAAATATTGATGTACGTTTGAATCATTTATGATGAAATGAAGGAATAGTGTTGTCGACAACAAGAACTATTGAGCTATTTTATCCATTCGATCTCATCTATATAATAATCAAGTCATACAGGAACAGATAAGCGGAGAGTAATCGTTTTTAGTCTTGATTTATTGAAATAATACTTACAGTCAATTTGTAGATTGAGTCGAGTAAGTCGAGTTGGTAATATGATAGATTGAAAATTCATCTCTCCAAAATTAATACAAACGTCAAGTGATTTAAGTTGTGGTGCTAAATGAGTAATTGTTTCGAGTTTATCGATTGAACAACTTCCAAGTTTTAAACGTTGAAGTTTCGAAAGTTGTATCGATTCTAATACCCAACCACCATTTAAATTTAAAAACTTTAATTGAGGTAATATTTGAGCATAAGTATGAATTAACATTGAATTTATCTGTTGAAGTTTATTTCCAGAATTAAGATCCATTGGTCCATAAGTATGTCTAATTGTAGAAGCATCAAATGAAAATGAACGTAATTGATTAAGTTTTGATAGATTGTAAAAAATAAAGTCTAACGATTTAAATTCAATTTTAATTAAAGTAAGTGATTGAAGTCGAATAAATTGTTCAATTTGAAAATAAGAAAAGAATAATTCTGATTCACCAGATGTATCATCACTATCACATAATATTAATGAAATAACTTGTTCAGGTCGAATATTGCGACAAATAAGATCAAAATTATATCTTGAAATTGATTTAAAATTAAGTTTATAAGCAGAATAAGATTGTAAAATAGCATTTATATAATCACTAAGACCATAGAAATTAATTAGGATTTCATGTCCAGAGAAATAATTAAATAAAATATGTAATAATTCTGCAGGTAATAAATCAAAAAAACAACGATGATACATCATCATACACTTAGTTGAATATTCCAAATGATTTCTAAATTATAAAAGCAAGAAAATCATCAAACGAAAAATTATAGTGATTAGTTACAGGATCTAACACACAGTAATGTTGACACATTATCAGAATTTTCTTATCTTTCTTTTCCTCCACATACATCTACTCAAGCAGGATAGAGCAAAGATGATCAAAAAGGGAAGTAGAATATTGCGCACTCACCTTATTGCTCGTAATAAATTATTGTAGTTTACCTTGAAAATAAAGTGAGAATGAGTCACAACGATATTTATTTATATTCTGTATCGCTTTGACAAAAGCCAGTTAATTTGTACAGATTGACACAAAACTATTTATACATTTTCAGACGAGCCATAAATCAATAAAGGAGGACGCCTAACAATGACTAATCTCAAATGTTGGCACCGTTATCTGGTCTAGTCTGAAATGATTTACAACTCGCCTTGATATAACTAAGCGTATATCAGCCCAGAACGAGTTCACATCTTGTCATGATTAGTTCGTTTGGTCTGTTTACACTGTCTAGACTAATCAGTAAAATAAAGAAGAATAGCTGAATTGAATATCTGACTAGCGGGAACTATTGTTAATAATAGTATAAACTAGTGGAGAGCATCATTTGTATTGTTTATGACTTGTTCATTTTTTAGAAAGTAATGCCAATCCTAATAAAAAACAGTCTAAACTCTTCAAACAATGCCTTTCTACTTCGACTTTATTTTTCAGACAACTAATTTAGACTGACTCATATTGGATCTAGACAGATATGTGATATAGTGTAGTTAATTTTTGAACATTTGCATTATTTCTTTCAATATCTTTTCAATAATGTAGTGTCTTTTTTATTCATAAAAATATGAACTATGTTTAGAAAAAAACTACGTCAAAATTCCTATATCCAATAAAAAAAAATCAGTTAATATCAAAGATCTACGTAGGGTTGACCAAAAGTTCTTAGAATAATATTTAAACTTTTATAAAAAAAAATTTAATATCGACAGGTTTATTCAATGAATTCGGATGTGGGTGTGGATGTGTGTGGGTCTGGAGTGTAGGTGTCATGTCCTCATCTATGCCATTATCCAGACCCAGACCCAGACCCACACACTCCCACAACATAAGTACTATGAAAAATTTGTGCGTTAAAATTGTTCGTTAGATGGCTGATTTTCGATTATTTATAATCAAGGTTCAACATAAATGCTATCATATTTTTCATAGGAAAGAAACGATTCTCATTCACTAAGTTGAGACTTCAGATGATGTACCATATTTTGACAGTGATGATTCCAATTGACGTGACTGATGGAATTCATTTCGTACACTGTGGAACATTTCATGAGCAATACGAGTTCCTATGGTAGGATTCGTTTGCATCAAGAGGAAAAAACTGATCAAACGAACATAGTTTTCCAAGTGCAACGATCTTTTTCAATGCTTTACTTTCGCTGTCAAAATTTAAAGAATGGGGCATATAAAGGAACAAATAGTCTGTACGTTTGTATGTTTGTTGAATTATTATGGCCATGTGACGTATATTTCTTTGAGTTAAAATGTCATCGTTTACATCAAATAGTAAATCACAAAATAAATGATATACTTCATTCTCCAACATTGAATGTCAACAAAGAATGCACAATGCTGTATAGCTGACAAAAAGACTTGGAAGAAAAAAATAATCCTCACATAATTTAGTAGCCCATTCTAACGTTAGCTCATCAGTCAATCGACGACTAACATTTGAACTTCCTCCTTTTCATCAGATGAATCAACATATAGTTTGCAATGCTTCTCATGTAATTCAATGTAATCAAATAGTCAATTTTATTTACTGATATTGTTCGTTTTCTCAATTTCTTTTATATGTATATTAAGATAGAAAAGACAAGTAAAGATAAATATTCTTATACAAATCTAACGTGTTTTGTTTTTCTGTTCTGAGTTATTGATGAGTGTAAGTTTGTTCATGTTTTTATAAAGCCTTGCACAATCTTGTAACAATTATAATCAACGTCAAAATTCAAGACTCAATTTTTTTTTCATGAAGCTAGATGCGGATCTAATGTTTTGTAGCATTTAATAGAACATATGAAATACAACACTCAGACATGTACATTTTTATTAGCTCAAGAATTGGAATGTGGATGCAGATGTCATAAAAGATCACCATCCACATTCTTACTTAATTAAAAACCATTGACTCCCATTGAAATGTTTTAGAAAGTTTATTTCACAAGATCAAAAATCAAATAAGTCAATCAAATGAAATCAAATATCTGAAATACACCATTGAACATTGAAATTTGACTAAATTTTTCAATGCCACACCATTGAACTAGTCTTTCAATTAATTTTAATATCCAATGAATATTTTCATTATTTTTATTTGATCCAAATAAATAAATCCACCATCGATATATTTTTATAACATTATGAGCTAAATAATGATTGTTAACTGATGCATAATTCGATACTAAAACATTATCAATTATAATTGTGCCTGATGGTGTAAATGGTGCACAATAACCTTCTTCTATTGTTAAATAAATATTTCGAATTTTACCTAATATAATTTCATTTTTATACACATATTTTATATGATCACCTGAATGCAATTGACTAGCAAATATAGCATTGTATAATTCTGTATCATTTGCTAAGAATATGAAATGATTAGGTGATATAAATAAAGATGTTGTAATATATCTATGATCATCAATTTCTATATTTATTAATAAAAAACTAAATGAACTATTTCGTTTTAAATGAATAAAACCTTCAATAGGTTCATAAATTAATTTATTTTCTTTATTAATAACCAATACACATTCCTCAATTTCTATATTTGATAAAGGTTTCATTAAACCATTTTCAGTTACAACGGTACTGCGACCAGGATAGGGTGTGGGTGTGGGTGTGAGTGTGGGTATGGTTGTTTAACAAAAGAAGACACCCACACCCACACCCACACCCACCCACATCCACCCTCAAGAGAAGCAAATATTTTTATTCAATACCTTACAATAATCAAAAACAGCAAAACCTTTTTTCGTTACAGCATTTTTTTCCATTTTTTTATTTAAATCTCCAATATATAAACTTCGTGTTGATGTTAATGCACATGATATAAAGAAATCTAGATCATCAATCCATTTAACTTGAACAATCCAATCATTATGTAAATTACAAAAACTAATCACTGATACTGTTAAATATTCATTATTAACAATTCGTGGAAAGGAATAATTTCTTCTTGAATCTGTTTTCATATAATGTATTAAATCAGATATATGAAACATTGGTCTAAATGGATCTTTAGCTTGAAATATAAATAAATTTCCTAATGAATCTCCACAAAAAATTGCTGATTGAGAAGAATTTTTTATATTCATACGATAATCAATGGTTGTTAGATTAGCTGGAAAATGACTTATTATAATAGAACCTGTATATGTATGTGAATTTATATCATAAAAAATTAAATCACGTTCTGTTGTTGCTATACCAAAATAATTCATATCTGGTAGAACACATGTACGTTATCCATAAAGGAAGAGTTCTATATGGAAAACAAAACTAAATTAAGCAGGGATAGTTCCCAAGTTATAAATCGTTTCTAAGTGAGAAGTATTTTCAATCGAAAGGGTCTAGTGAGTAGATAAATATTTTCGAGTGATTCAAGCTGTTGAATTTTTGTTACTAAGATATCGAATATTTTAGTTATTTCTCCTTTAGGGCCACAGTTTTCAAGTGACATTATATTTCTGGATTTTGATCTGAAACTTTGCCGAAACATGGATATTTTGAAAGATTCATACCTCGAAAAGGCTTCAACAAACAATTCGGAAACTTTTTCTATAAGCTATCCTTCAGGAAAAACTCATCAAACATGCGAAATCTCCGTCTTTACCTACTCATTAGACCTTATCGATTGAAGACAGTCACCACTTGAAAGTGATTTATCACTTGGGTATCATCCTTCGTAAGATTATTTTGTATTGTTTAATTTACTGTTTTCTTTGTTCAATTGATTAAATTTTTGATTCTCATATAAGTTTTAATGATAATGACCAATGTGATACAATACCATTACGTGATATTGATATATATCGTCCATATGTATAATCAATTTGTTCAAGAGTTTTACCAGTACGTGATATTCCCGGAAAACAAATGAAACTATTCAAAAACAAAACTAAATTATTTATATTCAAATAAAAAATATTTTTTATGTACACCAATATAAAGATCAAGTGAAAGATTTTTTAATGTAAATTCTTTTGGATTATTTGGATAAGGCATTGGTTTTTTACATATCATACATTATTTCTCTTTCTTAATGTTCAAAGAAAATATATGTTAAATATTCTGAAAGATCAACTTCATCATCACAATTTGTATCTATATGAAGAATTTAATTGATCATATTTATAAGTCATTTAATATAATCTTCATCTACCTATCTAATAGAAAAAAAAATCGTGTACTTTTTTTTCTTCTGTTAACTCTTTATTTCATACTTTCATAAAAATAATTTGTGCTTCTCGATCGATTATATCAGGATATGTTCGCCGCATAAATGCAGTGAATTCACTAACATCCAAATAACCTGTATTATCAGTATTAGCTTCAGCTTCAGCAAATGATTTACGGAACTTTTCGACAAATTCAAATGTTACCCTAAAAAAACAAGTAATGAAACTTCGATGCTGGCATATTATATACTTTGAATCAACCATTTAATAGAATATTTCTTATACTGTGACATATAATACAATATCAGATCAAATTGTGCACAAGGTTGAAAGTCTAATTTTGATTGAACAAAATTAGAATTCAACTAGAGATAAATTCATATAATCACATGCTTTATTAAGTGAAAAGTGAAATGAAGAGGAAAAATAAAAATTTACAAAACATAAAGATCGTGTATTAAATAGTAAATAGAGATTCACTTTATTATAAAGAATTACAAAAAAACATATTAACTCTACATCATCACTATTAAGTTGAAGGGGAGCGGAGAGGGGGGGGGGGGGGAGGCTCCTATATTTATCCACGCCCAAAAGGGCAAAATCTCATTTAAAACGAGATGATTGTCCAAATATACATGAATATACTAAGTCTTTTGCATTTTAAAGTGTTTAGGAAAACAAGTAGATGGTTTCTCAATAAACAATAGTTATTCTACTCAGATTTTTAATTAGTTTGATTTAGTATGAATGTATGTCTATTTGAATTTCGATTTCTCACACAACATAAACATGATAGTTAAGAAACATTCATTAAAAAAAAGCTGAAAAAAGTAAAGAAAAAAGTAATTACTTATTACTATTATAGAAAATACTTCGAGTTTCTGAAATTATTTAAGCAGTTTGATCCAGATATTTTTATATACTCACATATCTTCTACTGTTCGTTCAAGAGAAGTTTCTTTAGTTGTTGATAAAAGTTCAATCAAAATCTTATCATTATTATTGATTGTATCTTTTGATGAATCATTACCATATGCATAATCCTACAGATATAGATGAATATATATTGAATCAATAGAAAATTCAAAAGCATACTTTATTTGTTTCATTTCCTAAGTGTTTAAGAAATTGGTCAACAGCATGAATAAATATTTTATTTGGTAAACGAACACCGATTTGAGCACTATGTAATGTGTTTAAAGCTTTATATGGTTTATCAGAAAAATTTTCATTTGACTATAGGAGATAGTTCAATAATAATTACAAATGATAACCAAAAAAAAGTATACCTTCACTGTCGACAGAAGGAGAACATTGTGATGTTTGAATGAATTAGTATGAGTGGCAGAAGTATTCTTTTGTGATTTCTGATTGATATTCATTTTGTTGATCCGTTTAAAAGCGCCAAATTCAAATGACTAAATTTATATTTTTAATCGATCTTTTAGCGTTTACGTAGCAGAGCAAAAAGCTAAGAAGAAATAAGAGATTTATCCTATTCTCATCTTTATCAAGAAAATAGAATACATACTTCGGCAATTGCTAATTCGAATAGGAGAGTAATCTAGAACCATTAATTGTACATAACGTTACTTTCTTGCTTTTTGCTCAGACTCATGAGCGTTGCAGATTCAACTTTATCACTATTCTGTCCCGTTTTAGTAAGCACTTTGACAACGAAAGGTTTTTTTCTCTTGAATTTAATTTTCATCACAGCATGATATCCAGAAAATTTCAGTTTTAATTCATCGAACAGTATAAGGGGCCTAAAAATATTTTTCTAGGAGAGTGGGTAACGCTGTGATTTCCAATAACATCACCAAAAGATTTCAACACTGAGTATTAAACATTACAGAAACTTTTCAGTGTTGAATTCAGAAAATTGTACACCAAATCAACATAGAAAAAATGTTTTCATGAGGCAGTTCAAACTGGATCTCATTTATGATGATGAATACTAAAAAGTAATATTTATTTCGTAAGACTTGATGAACACAACCAGTAGTGTTTTACAGCAGAAAGATGAGATTGATATGAACATAGAATAATTTCAGATAGTCCAATGTTTGTTTTCATGTTTGTCGAAACATATAAAATCTGTTTTTGTAGAATTTCTTCATCAAAACAATTGTGTTCCGCGTCTGATAGCCATTCTTGCTAGCTTCATTATTTATTATTATTCTAATTTTTTCAGATTAGATATTCAGTACTGTTTTAATATTCATCATTTTGGATAAGATCTAGTTTGAACTGCCTCACAAAAGGTATTTTTCTCTGCTGATTTGGCGTACAATTTTCTGAATTCGACACTGAAAAGTTTCTGTAATGTTTACTATTCAGTGTTAAAATTTGTTGTTGATATTATTTGAAAGCACAACCTTATCAACCTGGAAAAATATTTTTACGCACTCTGTACAACAAACATGCTTCAAGTTTATGGATGCTTTTTCACCATTGCTCTGCTCACTTATCAGTGAGCTTATATTTTGATAGAGATGTGCACTTTCAGCTTACTGAGGGTGTGGGTGTAGGTATCAATCTTTTTTTACTTAACACCCATACTCACACACACACCCACACCCACACATCCATCAAAATCCAATTCTTTAATTTATTCATTTGTCAAGATTTGTTTTATTTGTTTACACTGTTTTTCTACCAATAAAAAAGTACAGTATATGTTTTTTCATTCATGAATAACAAACCTGAAGACATACCATTTTGTCATTTATTGTTGGATAATTTGATTGTTATTATTTTAATGAATATTTATACTTGAAATGCTAACGAGTGTCCCATCATCGATGTATTCGTTTTATGTTGTGTCTCTAAAATGCTTGATAGTTGCTTTAAAATTCTATTTTGGATGTGGAATGTGGGTGTAAGTGTGCGGATATGGATTTGGACCGTCCCTACTTTTACACCCAAATCTACACCCATACCCTGCTCTATGAGGACGTGGGTGTAGATGTGGGTGTGGGTGTGAATGCGGACAGCTGTGTGAAGCTAATACATCTGTGTTCACTCATGCCTATATCCATACATCCACACACCCACATCCACACCACACCCATCCACGCCCACCTCTAACAGCTTATTAACGTGTGACACATTCTGCGTGAGAGGCCACCTCGATGACTTGCGATGCTACAACAATCAGCTCAATGGTTCACCCACTCTTCCGTATAGCTCAGGCAGCTTCTCTCCGCAACCATCTCAAGCATGACTGCATGTGTATGGATGAAAAGAAATGCCCACCTAGTGCGAACGCATGGGTAATCGCTTGCACTGGTCGGAATAATGCCGATAGTGATTCTCGTGCAATACATCAAGTGGGGAATCTGTTCCAGCGTAACTAACCTTTTTATCTCAGTGTCGCGGAGTGGGAGCGCGAGGCACCACCCTCCTCCGAAGAGCCGCGATCCATACTCGCCTCTCTGTAGACATTGATATACGCAGTGAGTATACAACTTACGATAATGATTTATATAAACTTTTTCTTTTGCTTTTATGCTATTTGAACAGGAAATTCGTTTTTTTCCATTTATATTCGAACTCAAATTAGACATCTACTCTTTCTTCTACATGGAAGTTGACTACAGGAAAGAAGCAAAACTGAAAGAAATGGTTACATGCTTCATTGCAGTGTATGCGTTTTAAGATGATGCAAGTTGCTATGAACTACCTAAAAACACTCGCATGTGCGATTCTTTCTCTCTTTCGGTGCAAAAAAATGTCCATCGAACTTCGCATAATTGTTTCTCTTTCCCTTACAATGATTACCTAGGGTGTGGGTGTTAGAGTTGTCTTGATCAACTTCATAACCACCCACACCCACACCCACACCCATGAATCGTTATCAACCCTAACAAAAACATATTGAAACAGAGAAACATTCATTCGATTTCAATAATGTACGAACACTATCTCGAGAAACCGATTGGTCACGAAGAATTATAAAAGAAAATATACTTACACATGAAACATTTGGAAAGGCACTGAACGACACGAAGCATACGTTGAAAGTCTTCGAGTAGTTAAAAGATTCAAATTGCTATTGAGATTGTTGTTATTGACGTGAGAATTCTGTTGTTATTGTCGTTGTTGTTGCTGTTGTCTTCGCTAGCTTGGAATCTAATAAATCATTCCTGATGATGTTCCCAGAGAGGAACGAAAGCTTGAATCAAATGATTTGTCATTGACTAATTTAGTACAATGCTACTCATGGCAGTTATTCGCTTCTTTCTTAAATTTATGTTTTTATATTTACACTGCTGAATTTAAGATACTTATTCTTTCCTCTTCTCTCATACTCTCTGTAATATATTCTACATATATATTGATGGATTTGCTCATTGGCAGTGTACGCGGTTCTAGCATATTTGACATTTTAATGAAAATTTTATTTTTATTCTAACGAATAACAACAACATCTGCTAGTCTGAATATTTCATATTCAGTTGGAATTGATTTATTTCAAAAATAATCTTTATTTAATTAATGATGTAAAAAGGTGCAATATTACAAGTTCGTCGTCATTTTAATTACAATCCAATATACTTTTATAAATCTGAATCATTTATGCAACCGAAAGGAATTGCGGTTTAATCATGAAACAAGACAATCAAATCGAAGTAATCCATGGAATGGTAGTTGTGAATATTTCTGTATACTTGGAAGAAGTTATCTATTTCTCAATGTCGATGTCAATCTGCTTTTCCATTAAAATCAGATTTAAAACATGTGAACGTAAGAAAAAAAGTTAATGTTTTTTGTTTTGTTTTTAGTGATGCAAGATTTTCTTTTGTTAACACGTTTATTTTCTATTCGTGTAATTGAGTTTAATCGTGATTCAAATATTGAAGCTCTGCCAGCGATTGTACCTGATCAAAGTACTATTATATCAGATCCTGTATTTAATTATGAAGAAAAATTTGGATATTTTTATTTTCAAAGAACTCAAATGATTTGTTCATCTAAAATGGATAGTGATAGTAAGTTACAGAGCCCCAACCAGGCCACTAGGCCTGCCTGCCTGCCTGGGCCTGCCTGCCTGTGACAGGCACAGGCCACAGTTTTTAGGCCTGGTCTGTGACAGGCAGGCCAGGCCGACCCCTTCACCAGGCCCGGCAGGCCGCTTAAAAATGCCAGGCCGCCTGGCCTGTCTACTTTTTTCTTCGATATGAAAAAATTATCGCATGAATTGAATTTAATTCGAGAAAACAAATTTAGTTGAGTAGTTTTGAAGGATGACATTTAAATATGACGAATTAGATAAATGCTTGAAAATAAATATTGAAGATAGATATAAACAATGAAATCTATTATCAATATGAGAAGGTTCTCAGCACAAAAGAGAACCACATTAGTCGATGAAAACTTCTCATGGAAAGACTTTGTTAAGCAAAGTTATTAAACAAGAGTGTCGAAAGTGATCGCTGGTAGAATTCGCTCTGTTGCAACTCTTTACACTGTACTTAGATCGTTTGAAATAATCAATAAGTGTATTATGTCCAACTGTTGATCATAATCAGATCTATTTAACTATCAGTATGTTAGCGGATTAAACTAACTTTCATATTGTTTGATAAGGATTTTCAAGCGCTCCGAAATGTTAAGTAAACATCAGAGAAAAACTGAATGATCAGTAAAAACACCTGAGGAAAACATTTCTCTAGGCATGATTTGAGTGCCTTTGACTGATATTTCGTAGATTTCAATCAGAAGTACAGTTTGGATAGAAACTAAAAGCATTCTGGGAACCAGCATTTAACATTAAGCAGACTAATGAAAATTTTAAATCTTTTTATTGACCTTCTATCATCGAAAAAAAATACCTCAGTCCCTATCAAGATTAAGTCAAAATGTGAATCGCATCGAAAAGTAGTTTCACTAATGGAAAAGAATTTCTAAGACTGCACAATGACACTAGAACAAAAAGTAGCGTTTGCGTAAGCCATAAAAAACACGCTTAACAAGATTCATTTTTTTGACTTAATCCGGAGGAGACTGGGTGACTTTTCAATGATAAAAGGTCGATAAAAATATTCAAAATTGACATAAGTCTACTCAATGTTAAATACTGATTAATAAAATGATGTTAGTTTTTACCCAAGTTGTACTTCTGATTGAAATCTACCAAAAACCAGTCAAGACCACTGAAAGTCATATCTGAAGAAGTATCTTTTCGACGTTTTGTCAGTGCTGAGTGTTTTTTTTTCTTCGATGTTTTCTTATCATTTCAGAGTGCTTAAAAATCACTGTCAAACTGTTTGAAAACTAGCTTGATCGATCACTCTAACGATAGTTAAATAGACCTAATTATTATCGACGGTGAGATATTGTATGTTTATGAACGATTTCAAACCATTTGAGTACAGTGTTAATGCATACATTAGGGCTAATTCTGCCAGTGACAACTTTCGAAATCTTCGTGTCATAGTTATGCACAGAAAAAAAAGTAAAATCTTACTAGGGAGTCTTTTTCCTCACATGTCGAACCATCTTTTCCACGTTTACCATTACTTGCTCTGGGTCAGTTTCTAAACTCGAGTTAATTTAGCTGAGGTTGAACGGTCTAGTTTTGTTTTAGATTTATTAGTCACTGCACGTGGCTTCTCTCTCGCTTATAATGCTATGAGTGACATTTGTCTGTCAGATTTTGCGAAAATATTTTTGAAGAAAAAACAGGTTGTTTTTCTCAATATTAATGTGTGTCTGTTTCTTTATTTTCCTCAACACTTACATTTTTCACTTCATATTAAATGTAGAGTAAAGCTTTACACCATCAACGTCTCCGCAATGTGAACATCTCATTATAGTGAATAATCTGGCTTCGCGCTGTGCAATTTTTGTTCGAAGCCAATCATTTCAGAGTGAAAGCCTCCTGGTAATGAAATATGAATGTTTTTTTTCCTGACTTCAAACGAATAGAAAGAAGTTTCCTGTGGTCAACTTTATTTTGTTCTACTCTTTTTTCCTATATTCTCTGCTGCACAGATAAGAGAGAATCACCTATGTATAGTGAACATTTTAAAATATTTTCTTGAACGTTCACATCAGAAAATTTTTACTTGTGTCATCTAAACTGATTCCATTGACTTGTTGG
>CAJNOP010002082.1:0-20316 GCA_905250075.1 Rotaria sp. Silwood1 | reverse complement strand
CCTGAAATTGTTGCCTTTGAGATTGAATATTTTAGTATTTCTTTTACATGATATATACAGAACAATGAAATAGTGAATTATATAACCTTATAGCAAAGGCTATGGATGCTTACTGACTTTTCTTTTCCATTCATTTGTATACAGCGACACCAATATTCTTAACTGTTTAAGATTTTTTTTCCTATTTACCGTTAAATTTCTCAAGCATAAATGACTAATAACATCATCGACAATTATTAATATTTGTTTTACTTTCTTTTCTTTCTTGCCAGTGGCTCTTTTTTCGTCATTAGTCGTAATCTAAATCAATTTACCATAGTAAGAACAATGTATAAGCGCCAGGTTTGTGACATCTCAAGTGTTTGAATTGGACTTTTTTCGTAGTTCACTTGCATGTTTTCTTATCCAGTTAGACTCTCAAAGCATCTATGACGCACTTCTTTTTTTCTTTGACTTATATTCGATTACATTCGTTTCTTTAACTGAAGCTCGGAAATTTCCAACATTATTCTTTCGTTCAAAGTTTATTTATTGCTTGATTTTTCAGTGCGGGTTATCAAATCAACGTTCTCCATCAACAAATCAAGTAAATCAATATTTTTCATGAAACAAATTATCAAGTATGTTTAACATTTTCTTAAAGCAGAATGCATTTCTCTACACCGCATTGCATGCGATGTTTTACACTAACTTTCTTCAAATATATTGTCATTAGCAAGTTATACACATGTTCTTTATTCAGGAATCAAATCATTGGTTATAATATGTATGTGACTGTTATAGATATGTATCAAGTTCCGAATTTATTTTAAAAAGATCGAAGTGAAAGTGAGTTGCGGTTTGTGTGGCTGTGAATCTTCCTTAGTTTTATATGGCATATTCTCGCCGAAATCCGTACTCATATTTTACACATGATTTCAAATGTATTTAGAATGGTAAAGTTTGCAGCAATTCCATGAAAAGTATTGCTGCCGTATGTTATTAACAAAACCATTGTGAAACCTCAACCAAAGTTCGCTGACTTTTTGTATTTTCTATATAGTTATGAACTGAAGAGAATCGTTTTTTTTTTCGAATAACATTAAGAATTTGTTCTCGTGACAATAATTCTGCAGCAATTACATAAATGTTTGATAATTAAAAAAAGACATATGGAAATTTTATCACTTTTCACTTGTCCTAATCTTTAACATAGCTTTGTATTTCATCCCATAGAATACAACCGGATGATATTTAAAGTATAGAAATGCACTGATTTTAAATAATATTGCATAAGCTGCCATCTAACTTACGGCTACAAGCTTTTCGAAGTTTTTTTTTGGAATTAGAATCTGAATCATCTAAAAAATCGCTTCAGAATCGAAGTCAAAATTGGAATTAGTGAAACAGATTTTCCGAAGTCGAAATCGGATTCATAAAAATGGAACTCCATAGGTCTCTAATAGCTGCTGTCAAAATAATGTGAAAAATAACATGCATAACTTTCATTAACATTAATGTTTTTTGTAAATCAATTATATTCAGTTTTTCGTCTTTCATCAATCAGACTTAAATATTTCGTTCTAATTGAATAGCTCTTGATAAATATCTTGAAGATTTTTTTAAACTACATTATTTTCTTTACGAAAGTTCCATGAGATATGATTCTAGAAAACAAAATTAGTTTCACTTAAGATTCCTTCATTCAATCACTACCAATAAGCATCACTCATAGTCAATAGTCTCTAGTAGCTTTCTCAAGATTATAATATGATGTCTGATGAATACTAACATGTACACTAAATATATTACTAGTGCATATTAAGCAACATAAAATTTCTGCAGAAAAAGTAAGAACATATCCGTAAATCGGCATAATTTTTAACCATTCAGTCTACTTCAATAAAGTATAACTTTGAAGAGTCATCAATCGTTGCAAAAGCTGGTTATATATAGTATTGTAGAATTTCTAAAAGCCCATATTTTCAATAGAAATGTTTCTTTTTAAGGTCGGAGCACATTTTTAAAAGATTTAGTTTGAACCGTCTCTAAATTATTGATGGACAACTCTGTCATCGCCGACTTCACACAACTACATTCCAACTCCGATTCTGCAAAGTTGAAATTTCTTGATTAAAATTCTAAAAATATAAAAACTTCTCAATAGACATCCGCAAGAAATAATTAAGATAAGTTCATATTAAAATTGATCGATAGCAAAAAACCAATGAGAGAATATGACCATTCGATGAAATTTTCTTTTAGCAAATGTCTTCTACGAAATAGAATCGTTTATATGTTTAAAAAAACCATTCCCTGTCTGTATTAGTTTGTTTCTCCATCGTGCATTTCTATATCAAGATTAGTTGTCCATAGGCTTGCTAGCTGTGCCACTAATACAAAGTAAGGACATGTCTGTTTGCACTAGTACCTTTATTTCATTCTCTTCTCTAACGAAACTCATAAAAACAATTGAAGTTGAAGTTTCTGATTTCTGCTCAATGTTCAACGTAAACCAAGTGAACTAAAGTTATTCATTTAGAACTAAATATTAGAGTGGTAAATTTGTTGGAAAAAATGTGTTTATGATTAGACTGAATGACTGATTTTTCAAAATAAATGAATAACATAAGTCTAACTTGGAAAATTCCAACACCGAATAATGAATCTGGATGATTCATGAATTTATTTTTTAATGAATAATACGACGTCATGATTCTTATTTGACTATGATGTCATATAGAATTCTTTGTAAACACAAAACTACGGCATATCTGCTTAAAAATTATATTCGTAAGTATATTATCGAAAATATGAGTTCTATATGATCGTAACAACAAAAAAATATAATTAAAAATTTTTCAAATTCTATCAAATATTGTCAATTCATATCGACCTATTTACTAAACACATTGATATTTGAATGGCTTCATAACGAATAATGCGATTTTATTAATTTTTTTTTTTTGTTTAATTTACTTATAAACATTTTGGACTGTTCGTCAGTCTATTCTCAATAGAAATGACACATGAAACGTAGTATCTGTAAGACTGTTGCTTTCTTTTTTCTTTTCTTAAGATTTATGATGTTAAGAAAAAAGGAAAAAAAGGAAGTAAATGCATACATATGCGACACTATTTTATATATCTAAAAGAAATCTTTCTGCATCGCACTTACGATGACGACGCCACGAAGAACGATAAAAAATATTCACAAGCTTTTTTTCCAAAACAGCCGTTAGTACAAACTTTTTGAGATTGAAATATAGAACATAATGTGTTGTTTTATGTTAAAAGTTGAAAGTCATTTTTTTTTCTCTGTATTTGTTTTAGTTTCTTATTAGTCTTCACTTTACATGGTAGACTTTCAACTGAAAACTGTTTTACATGTCTTCGAATCAAGTAGTGCTATTATTTGGTTTTTTTTTATAAAGTTGAGAGTCATCTGTTATGGTAGATGGTAAATATTCGGTTTATTTGCTACCGTCTGTCGTATTCTTCGAAATTTTCTGATTGTGTTTTTACAAAATAAAAAATGATTTATCAACTTGCATTATCTGCCATTATTTTATTTAAAAATATATTAGTAGACAAAATTCATATCGATATGCAAAAGAATTCAATTATATGTTGATTTCAAATGAATTTTAAAATAAACATGTATGAAGTAGTTTTGTTTTCCTTTTAGATTCATCGTGCAATTCTAGGTTGGATTTAAAAAGAAACAAACGGTTGCTCAGGCAAAAAACTGTTCTGGTCTCATTTATTGACTGATATAAAAAATATTCAACTGATTTCAACAATTACCTGTGGTCCTCTGTAAAGTAAATCGTGTTCTCTCTCATACTCTGGTAAGTTGCTGAGGCTTAGAGTTAACCTAAATAAGCTAAATGAATAACTATTATACATACCATTGATTAATAAAACTTACTAATCTTAACAGTATTTAAAAAGTTACTTCACAGTGTATTAGAAAACATCTATTTTCATTTGCTTTGATTCATGGATATGTTTCATAAACGATTTCAGGTCTGCTTTTTATATACAACTACTGATGGCGTATTTATTATGCGTTTTTTTTTCTGCTACTTCCTTTCTTTCATCTACTGGGAGAAAAAAAAACAAACAGTGATTCACTATAAAATGCAAACTGGGTTTTTTCCAAGTTGCTTTCTTGAAGAACAAATATTGACGGTGTAATATTACTTGATATTTTATGTAGTATTTTAAGTTAAGAAAAGGATAAAGAAAAAATAACTCTCCATAAATGTGCAAGTAATATGAAATGCAATTACGAAATATATTTTTATTTTCTTTCTTTCGAGTAAAAAACAATCTGTATCTGTGTTCTTTGTGGGCAACAGGACTTTGAATTTATCTTTTTCATTGACTTGAATGCAACTAAAGGGATACTTTTGAAATAATAATGACAAACATTTACAAATCATCTAAAGAAAATACCGCTTGAGAGAATTCTAGTCATATATTTTTTTCCTGATCCTTGGAATTTTTCAAGCATAAGAAATTAGTCATTCATATTCGTGTACTTTGCCTTTAATTATTGCATCATATTAAATAAAGATAGATTATTGATCTGTAACTAATAAATGATCTAATCAATATGTAAAAATGAGCTTAAGAAAAATTTAAATTGATTCTTGTAAAATGTCATCTGCTGATCAAAAATATCGAGTAGTGTCACATATCCAAGATTTTGGAGATGCCACCGCATCTCCAGCGGGAGACGTGGCACCCACACTCGGGAGATGAGGTCTTCACCACTGGAGATGTAAGATCTCCTTTAGAGAGACGCATCCCCCACACCCATACTCGCATCTCTCGAGCGAGATCCGGCATCTCCCCCAGGAGATGTGGTGGCATCTCCAAAATCTTGGATATGTGACACTGCTGAAAATCAGTCATTATCAATTTTACATGCATTTGACTTTATAATGTTTACTGTTTTAGTCATTAAATTTATACAATGTAAGCCACATTAAGAAGAAGATATAATTTTCTTCTTTATTTATTAAATATTCTATTGTTTTAAATATTAAATTTAAGATTAAAAATTATTATAAAATGTATTTAGTATTGAATTATTTTTTACTTGATATTTAATATTTATTAATAATTTTCTTTAATATTAATCATTACTATGTATAGTATTTAATTTTTTTTAGTTTTTGTATGTAATGTTAGGTATTTAATATTTCGAAATAAAATAAAGTGTATCCAAAAAGTCCTTTCCTAAGTTTTTTTTTGAGTATCTTTGTTGTTTTATTTAACTTTATCAACTTCTTTTTTTTAATGGTAGGTAGTAACACTGAGATTTTTTTCGACTTGAATAAGTTTCAACAATATTTCTCAAGAGTACCACTTTTCATCTAAATACAAAAAAAGTAATCTTTTTTTTTTAATTTTCAAAACAAACACTTTTAAAGTTTCGTTTTTAATTGCTTCGATTTCTTCAATTATTTTAATCTTTTATTTTTATTTGATAAACATCTGTTTTCATGTGTTCCCATGAAAAAATGTGATCTAATCATCGTGACGGTAATTTCAATTCGTAAATATAAATCAACGGGCATTTGATTTTATATAAAATGCACATGTGCTAGATTAATCCTTTATGATGCAACAGATAGTTGTTCTCCATACTGACTAGTTGGAGGTTATTTATTAAACATATAGAATACAAATTTTGTTTCTTGAAAACGGTTCGTTCTTGGTTGAACAACAAATTCGATAATTGACGTATTGGGGGAGGTGATCCCATCTTATGGGCGCTACCATCTCCTTACTTAACATCATGAGATTTTGTACTATGGGAAAACATCAAAACGAATGTTTGTCAGAGAAAAATTAAATATCTGGATGGCTTAAAGATTAAAATAACTGAAGAAATCGGAGCAATTAAAAACGAAACATTAAAAGTGTTTGTTTTGCAAATTCAGAAAAGATTGATTTTTTGTATTCCGATGAAACGTGTTATCTTTGAGCAATATTTTTGAAACTCATTAGGGTCGAAAAATACTCGGTGTCTCCACTTATCATTAAAAAGAACAAATTAAGTTAAATAAGGCAGCAAAGGTACTCAAAAAAACCTTAGAAAGGGACTTTTGGCACACGCTGTATTAAAATATTTAAAATTTAAATTTAAACATTAAATATCAATGATTATTTCACACTTTTAATCGTTAATTAATTATAGTGAACTTTTAGTAAGCCAATGTGATGAAAACTACCTCAATAACGTTTAGCTTAGTACTTACTAACAAAGTGCTAAAGAAACCTGATTAATAATTACGACTATCTCACCCATCCATCCAAGCAAGATTGCTAGAACCTAGAGGAAATGTAGTCGAAAAGCTTGACTTCAAAACTTACCCTCACTACTTCTTTCAAAAATATATAGGAGCTCTACAAAACGGAGCATATTATATGTGCATTCGCGTTGTTTCAATTTCAAATATTATCTATTGATGGAATGGTGGAAAATATTTTAGTCAGGCTGATACGAATGCAATCCAAGGATGACAAATGTTTGTTTTTTGAAAGTATATTGAATAAACTGTAGTTGTGATCGAGCATCTCAAGTACTCTTATAGGAAATATTTGTCTAGAATCCGTTTACAAACGACAGAAGAGACAAGATGAATAATCATATATTGTATTGAGGTGGGGCGAGGGACAGGGGTAGTTACGATCGTTTTCAATCAATTAATTTAAGAAATTTAATTCTACAGATTTTGGTAATTGTTCCAAGTTATACGATTTTCATACAAAGTTTTAAAAACATTATCCTTTGCACATGTCGACATAACTAAGAACGATTTATGTAGTTGCCAATTTTATCAAATGCCGTCTACAATGCTGAATAATAGGCTAAATTAATTACCTTGATTTTAACAAGGGGATGGATACCTTGCTTTTACGTTTTTTGATACAAATATATTTAAAATCTATCGATTATGTATTTGAAAATTACCCATTGATCAATCCCATTAAATCTGTTAAGAACTTAAAACTGATCTTAATCAATACAATAATGATTCAGTTAAAATTTTATTAAATGGTACTATACAAAAATTTTTTTGAATACTTCGTTTGATTTTAGAATCAAAGTTTAACAGTGTTGAGTTGTCTTTATATCAATTTTTGATTTTTGGATACTTTATTTATTACAACCTTTATTTAGAGAATTTATTATTATTTATTCAACTATTGTAATATTAATCATTTTAAACTATGCAGTTTAAGGGGTTCTAGATAAATTTATTCATTTATTCACAACGAAGTGAAATTTAAAAAACAAAATGGTCGGATTCGATGCAAAAAATAAACGTAGTCTTGAAGACAAATATATTTGTCTTATCTGCTCATTAATAATGCGTGACCCACTGCAATTAATTGATTGTGGTCATCGATTTTGCCGAACGTGCACTAACACGGAACAAGAGTAAGTTTTAGTTTCGATATGTTAAACTATTCATAATTATTCTATTTCAAGCACTACAACTAAATGTGACCAATGCCAATTAGAAACATCACGAGAAAACGTAAGACATATTTTTAAAATAAAGAAAAACTGCATTCCTTTGATAAAGATATTGCCTGATCGAGGTTTCAAAAACGAGATGAAATCATTATTGATCATTTGTTGTTTATGTGATTGGACTGATATTTTGGACAAGTATCAAGTAATTAGTCTTATATTTATATTTAAATATTCATTCTCATTTATTTTAAAGGAACATCTTGACAAATGTCACAAAAATTTCAAATGTGAATATTGCAACAAACAGTTCAACTCTATTCACAAATTCAATAAACATAAAATCTTCGAATGTCAAAAACTACCTAATGAATGTGTATTGAAAGACTTTGGTTGTCATGGACGAGTATGAATATTTTTCTAAATAACAGAGATACAAAAAACTATTTGGTGTATTCTAGGCTTCTCACGATCAATTACCGGCCCATTATCTAACTGAACAACATCAAAATGCCCTAATAAATGCAATTTCAAGTGCGTATAAGCCTGTCATATTTGAAATATAAACGCTTTCTAATATATATCATATATTGATAGGAGTTACGGAAACATCGAATGGTGTTCGACACTGTGAAACAACTAGATCATCTGAAAACCAATATCCACTTCTTAGATTGTCGGGCACCACATCAAGCACTAATTCGCCCATAGAACAACGTCATGGTCTCTCTGAAGCAGTAAATAATAACCCAGAAATTGCTAATCAAGATGCAAATTCATTACAAGTAAAAACCAGTGATTTGCAAAATTTTTCATCAAATGATGCATATACATGGACAATTACAAATGTCAAAGAGAAAATGAGTAAGTTCTTCAATTACTGTTTTACTCAACGAAAAAACAACGGATTACTATTTTGAAGTCAAAACTAAAAGATATGTTCTTATCTGTTTGTCATAAACTCAACAGATAAAACGTCGATCACTCGACATTACCCTTAAAATAATATGTAATTACACGCGAAAACTTTCCAGGTTATATTGTAATGAGGTCACGATTATATAAATGATACATATTTGCAAAATTTCTTTGTACTCATTTTTATGATCGTTCATGTATTTATGTTCAATATTTAGATGAAGCGCAGTCTGGAAAAGAAACATCAATTTGTTCACCGCCTTTTTATTTACCTCAAAATGGTTATAAAATGAGAGCTCGTCTTTTTTTGAATGGTGATGGCAATGCTCGTCATACTCACATGTCACTCTTTTTACAATTAATGCGTGGTGATCATGATAGAATTCTCAAGTTTCCGTTCGATTATAAAGTCATCTTTTTGTTGTACGATCAAATACTGAAACAACGACATATTATCGATTCATTTCGACCAGATACTAAATCCAGTAGTTTTCAACGACCTGTGTCTGATATGAACATTGCTAGTGGTTTACCGAAATTTGTTCCATTGTCTTTGATTCAACATGAAGGCAATCCATATCTTCGAAATGACACTATGGTGATTAAGATTTTCATTGTTTTCGATGAATTTTCAAAACGCTTATTGCCTTATGCTCTAAATCTCAATCCTAACGTATTCGACCCTGTTCAACAAACAGGAACAAATCAAGGAACAAGAAGGAGACTACCTGAAGATGCTGAATCAACAGATCAAAACAAAAAGACGAAAACTTAGCTCTTTAGAAGCGGATTGTTAAAAACTTATGATTTCCCTTTTTTCTTTAGATTTTTCTTTTTTTTCTTTACTCATAATGTTTTATATAGTACATGTTTGAAACTTCATACATCATCCACCGAAAAACAAAAAATAAATATTTCTCTGTAGAACGACTGCCTGGTTTGATATTTTCCTTGAAAATCTTTGATAGAATGGAAATTTCAAAAAGCGATTGATCATCAGTTTTCCAAGAATGTGAGCTTAATTATGATTGTGAGAGCTATATCCAGAAATCTTACTGAATCCTCCAAATCTGCACAGCAAGGGATGCACAACATTAGAATATGAAGATGTTAAACAAACGAAATGAGTAGTAAATAACCCAATGGACACGGCTCTCAATAAAATAATTTAACTTTAAGATAAATACAGGAATGATATGTTTATTTGATAATTTAATATATATTTTTTCAATAGGTGATTTGAAAACTGCATTTGAGACATGAGGGTGTGGGGTGTGGGTGGGTGTGGGTGGCGGTGTGGGTGTGGGTGTGGGTGTGGGCGTCAATATAACTCAAGAGAATATGCACACCCACACCCACCTACACCCTATTTGCCTGTATACAAATAAAAAATATTATCTACGATGCATAACTATTCCCATGTAAAAAAAGAACGCGAAAAATCTGATTAAAATCGATTTTTCAAAAAAAATCATAAAAAATCGATTAAAGTACCAATTTTTGATTAAATTCTAAATAATAATCGATTACAATCGATTTTTCTGATTAAAAATCTGATTAAAATCGTGCCATTTAAATCGATTTTTAATCAGAAAAAAAAATCGATTAAAATCTGATTTTTCCCGGGTTTTTTTTTACATGGGTTCACATTAAGGTCAGGACTCGATGTTTTTGAAGGAAAAATGCTAAAAGTCTAACGTTTTCTCTGATAGATGCAGTAAAGTATGTAATTTGAAATATATGTTTAAAAATAAAATCGAGCAAGTATTTTTGATTTTTTAAATCACTTATATGACCTATTATGAGGAAAAAACTTGGAATTCTCTCATATTTTGAGTATATGTTGATTTCAATACTTTCTAATGGTATATAAATCTTGAGAAGCTATATCAGCTTTAATTGGAGAAAAGTTCAAGTCAATCTTTTATTCTATTTACAGGAATTGTCACAAAGTTATTATTATAATCAAATGAAATTACAATCATATTCGATATTGAAGAGATTCAAATAACGGTTATTTGCGGCTACATGAACAATAGAATAAAAAAAAAAGCATCGATTTATAAGATAGTTTTTGAGTTTTAAAAAGAAGAAGAAGAATTTTGTAAATGAATTCAATCTCTTAAAAACTTGATGAAATCATTAGAAAACAAAATGAATTAATTGAAAAAATAATAATAACCAACAATTGAAAGATTTCCTCTTAGAAAGACTTAAAAATGTGTTGAACAACAAAATGAAATAAATAGAACTAAAACATAACTAACAATTTCATGTGTGCTTCGCAAGATTAGAAATTTAATTAAATATTAAATGCGTTGAGTCGTTTGAATCTATTTGTTATGTTCAAGAGAGGAACTCAAACGATAAGTATATTTCTGTTTCATTTAACAATTGACTAGATTTTTGACTCTATAAGATGAGAAGGAAATCATAAATATTCATTGTTTTATTTCATAAATTAATCTAAAAATATCTAGAAATTTTTTTTTACTATTTTATCTTTTGAAATGAATGAGAAAACAAGCAAAGAATTAATGACGAGCTCCAAGTACCGAATTGTTCAAACGAATAATCGTACTTCCAGTTTGAATAGCACGTTTATAATCATTTAACATACTTATTGAAAGTTGAATATCATTGAATGAATAATTATACTTAGGTCTGACCAAAAGTTCTGAGAGCATTAAATAAAAATATAAAGATGCAGAGAAATTTTTAATTTTATTTTATCAAATGTTGAGGGTGGTTGTCATGATTATTTATATCAAGTTCAATCCTTTTTAATAATTGATTCAAAGTTTTGTTAACCTCTTTTTCTAAAAAAAATTTTCGTTACCTTGGATACCATATGAACTAATTATATTTCATTTATTTAATTAGTTAAACTTCTTTCGATAGAATCACTTAACCAAAGATTATGTAGTATAAGGCCTGGCGTATATGACATTATATTAATGCCTTTTTTCTGTCAACTAATTAATAACATTGGATAAGTATGAAGTCACCGAGATGATCATCAAGCAATTTTGAACATTTTGAACCTAATGTTCATGTTTGTTTCCATATTTTGTTAACAAAAAGGTTCAGATAATTTTCAATATAATACTTGTGATCTACACTCTTGCTTTCATTTACACTCAAGACTATCTGATTTAATGAATATACTAAACAAAGTTTTACTTCATATCTGTCTCCATGAACAATAGTGTCTGACAATTCACCTTCGATAAGCCAGTTAGCATTAGATGACTTATGACTAATCTATCTAAAATAAATCTATATCACATTACTAGTAATGTTAGAATGCAACTGACATGATCAAACAAAATTCCACCAAGCTTTTAAAACAAAAAAAAACTTTTAATAAATTGTTTGAAACGATTGAACTTCATATAAATAATCATGGCAACTATTCTCAACATTTGATAAAGTAAAATTAGAAATTTCTGCATTTTTATATTTTTATTTGATGTTCTTAGAACTTTTAGTCAAACCGAAGTATTATGCACATAATGCTTCATGACATTTAATTAATACCTGGAAATCTTCATCATTGTCGGTTTTAACATTACTTAACGAACCAATTATCATTAAACATTGATAGTTTAATGATGAAGAATTTAATTTAATATATTCATATAAAGATAAAAAGCTCTTCCTTCAATGTCATATTTTTGTTTTTCATTACTTGTATTTTTTTGCAAAAATAATATTTAATTTTTTTGATTATTGTTTAGTTTGTATTCAATCAAGACTTGGTACACGCTTTATGATTCAATTAACTTTTTTGCCATGTAAATGATCAACAAAATGCTAACATATATCAGAACATGCCCTTTACCTCCCCCATAATCGGTCTTTTTTGCAAAAAATTTTCAAACGAATTTCCAAGTGATCGACTCATTCCCAATATTTCTGACCTCGCGACAACTCTGGTTAGTGGTGTGGGTATGAATGTAAATGAATTGTAGACTGACACCCACACCGCCGACAGAACAAGACAAATATTGAAGTGGCGTTCCTATCCTACAGGATCGCACACCGCACCGTTCTGTCCTGTGCTCATCTCTGTCTCCAACACTCATAGCCTCTTGTTAGTTTTTTATTATCGACTCATTACCTTCAACAGGGAAAACTTAATCAAACACTAATAACAAAGAATAACTTAAATAACTATTTCAAATGATTGAATTCTTTATTTTCATCAACAAAAAAAAAACAAACTAGATAAGCATCAATAAAAACAATTTTAAGATTTTCTGTTATTTTGATGATGTTGAGGGAATTAGTTGAGTCAAATCAATATCATTTTTTGTTGAATTTTGTTTGAAACTATCAACTAATTTTTGTGCCAACGAATTAGAAATCTTGTGACTATGTTGTAAATGTTGTTTGAAATTATGAAGTGGAACTAATCGAGGTTGACATGGTACAGTTACTATATTTTGTCGAGTATATTCTGATGAATTAATTTGTCCACAACAAATTGGACATGGGATTTTATAAAAATGATTAATTACATTTTCACTTCCATCGAATAATTTTGTTATCCTAGGATCTTGATCATCAACAACAGCTCGTACCAAACGTCGAACATAAATCTTTTTTAATTGATGCTTGTGAATGAAATGGGAATATAATTCAATTCGACGAGTTTTCCCATGCTCACAAAATTCAATTGAATGATTTGCTTCAGTAAGACCATATGCTCCATTGAATGTTAATGGACATTTACGGAAAATTCTTCTGTATGGTTTTTGTTTAGGTTTCTTTTCTTCATTTACATGTTCGTCCTGAAAAACAAAATGTATAACGAATGTTTAAATATTATGCAGAATTCATTTCATAGAAAGTGAAACTAATTTAAACATATACAAAGGACAATGAACCAAGCTCATAATAGATATATTTATAATGTCGATTTTAATATAGAAAAACATAACAATATTGAGAATGATGAGGAATGATATTCATTCTTTCTGATTTTATATAGAATTTAACTGAAAATGAAGTGTTGTATATTGAAAATAGGACTTTGCTATGAGACGAAATTTATTTAGGAAAATATTTGAATTCTAAAATTTTCTAATTTTTATGTACAAAACTAATTTCAATAGTTAATTCATATTCTTGTTAAATACCTTGAAAAGTAAATCTGTGAGATACGAATACTTCACATATTCGAAAAGCAACAAATTGTTCTCTTAGAACTTCATCCATTCAGAAATATGCTGTTCTAAATAACTTATGATGTCGTATTTATATAAAGACGTTATTTCGAACTAGTTTATCATTGTTTCTTTTTTAACAAGATTTAATATATTTCAATTCAAAAACTAACTTCATCTATATAATTATTTTTACCTCAATTGAATTCGTTGTTTCACTAAAAGAAGGAAAAATATGCAATCGATTTTGAATTTCTTCTAATAAAAAAGAAACTTACTCAATTGAAACAATATCAATAAAATCGTGATTGATATCTGTTAAATATTCATCATCTTAAATCAATCATGTTTATTTTTCTTTGTAAAGTTAAAGAAAATGTAACTTACTTTTTGAGATTCCCAATTCTTCTGTGACATCTAAACATACAAAAAACTTATATTTTGGAGGCTTTTATTATCCTACGAGTGAACTATATGACTTTCTAAGAATAAAAAAAGAAACGTGAAAGATGTCGTGCTCATAAGCCGATTTAGTGAATATTCAACTCATCTTTCAATATTCATTCAAAAATAAATTAACCAAATTTTGCCTATCGATCTATTTAACAATGGATTTGACATTTGGAGCGAAAAAAAAAAAGATGCTCATTTATTAAAATATTAAATTTGTAATAAATAGGCACTGGCTAAAATCAAATTTACTTGAAAATACAATATCTCGATAAATGGACGTTTTCTTTTTCGGCTGAAACTTTCCGAATATTCTGAGAGTCATCAAACTTATGTCTATGGATACTTGCAGATCGAAAATTCAGTAGAAAAGTCATGACTTGGTTCATTAACTACAACTACTTTTACTAAGAAATTTTTCTGATGTCAATATAAGTTCAAATGATAATTAATAAATTCGGTTAGCTTTCTCATCAGATACCAGTATCTATAGTTCGATCGAAATAAACAAAAAACATATATTTTAGAGAGAAATTTCATTTTACCATTTGAATTCACGTTTTTCTTATTACATTTACAAACACAAGAACAATATTTAGTTTCTGATAACCACGGTTCGACTTTCATTGTGATTTCTTCTGTAAAAAAGAAAAAGAAAAATATACAAAAAGAAAACCTGATTATCTAATTTAGTTTTTACCTGAACGATTTGATGCTATTGTTTGATTAATTTTTTCGAACATATTTTTTAGTTCATCAATTGAACTGCTGGATTCGTCAAGAATTTTTTTTACTTGTTCAGTCAAGTTTTGTTCACGTTCAATGATTGATAGTTTTTCTTCAATAATTAGTTTAAGTGTATATACAACTGTATTTAATTCATTACGAAGACTATCTAGTTGTTGTTTATTTTCTTTTACTATTTCAATATGTTCACTCAAATGATAAAAACAAACAAGACGTAAACAACAATGACATTCATATAATTCTTTGATTTCATTATCACATGTTATATCGGTACATGAACCTTTTTCGGGCATTTCTAAAAAACAAAATAAACAAAAAAAAATATAAATATTTATATCTGCAGTATTCTTTGATAGTATATAGTGCTTATCATGATCAACGAAATATTTGAAATCATTAACTGACTAACAAACACATAAATAGGAGAGAAAAAGAATCCAGGACATAATACTATCATTCTTCGCTTTATCGAATAAAATAGTTTGCCTACCAATCAATGGTTCATCGTATAACTTTCATAACAATATTCACTGGTAGAAGTAAACACTAAAAGAAATGACTGTGAAAATTTTGTTATAACCACAATCTTTTAAAATGGATTTTCACATGTCAGAAGTTTTGTTATCAACAGTTAAACAAATGAAGATTTCAATGTATTCAAGAGATGCTTCATATGGTTTAGTCGAGAAATCATGTCATCTAAAATGTGTTAACCTAAATAATAGATACGAAAGTACACTCAGAGAATTCTAATATAAATATCATGTTATGTTTTGAATTCATCTCAAAGTGTAAGCGAATGATAAAATTCAAAATATAGAAAAATGTTGAATAAGGAATGAGACTGTTGTTGGGAAGTATTCAATATTGCATTTTCTATCAATTTTTTTTGTTAAATGAACATATATTTGAATCTTTTTATTCATCTTGAATGGAAAAAAAATAAAAAGAATAGATAAAAAATTTATTATTTTTTCAATTCAAATACATGCTGACAGAATTTTAAAGCAGACATAAAATAATGAATTTATGTTTGATTTTTTGCGACGAAGACAGCTCTTTTAAATATTCTGAAGTATCGATTTCCGCATTATCGAGTCAAATTGGAAATTTTTTAAGTCTGAGGGTAAATGTAGGGTATAGTCATGAATGTATAGAATCGAAATACAAATTCACATTCTCACACTCACACCCACATTCATATCCAACGTATAGTGATAAATATATCGAAGATATATTGAAAGAAGCAAGGGTGGGAAATGGGTATTAGGAAACAAACTACTTAGGGCACACCAAAAGTAGTGAGCCCCACATCTTAATTTCGTATAGAAGGCTTGAGGAAATTTTCTTTATATGTAGTCTGGTGGAGAAAACAATGCTCTATTTTTCTACACTATTTGATCATACTTCAACTAATATTATAATAATAAAATTTCGAAAAGAACTGTTTTTGTTGAAGACCAGCTGGTACCAATTAGGTCGTAATGAGTGTGGCATAAAAAGTGGGGCACTTTTGCATTTCATTTTATCATCATTTAATACGTTGCGATAAAAGACAAGATATACCATAAGATGCAGCGTGAAAAGCTCTACAATTTATAAAGGATCACTTATGTTATAGTTACACTTTTTGTTTTCAAAATCAACAAAACTTTGAGGTACCAGATTTCGACGTTGCAAAATCGAGATTGTTTTCTTGGTAAAAGACGAATTCAGTTTTTTCTATCTTATCTTTTTACAATTGTTGTTTCTAAACTGTAGAGCTCTTCACGGTGAATCTTTTAGTGTATTTTGTTTTTTAAAATAAAGCATATCAGATAATAAAAAGGGTGTGGGTGTGGGTGTGGGTGTGGGTGTGAATGTATGATGCTTCCTCAGCCACACCTATTGACACCGACACCCACGCCCTCACCCACACCCGCACCCACACTTCACACTTCACACTTCACACCCCACACCCACACCCTCGTCTACTCGTTCGTCTGCAATTCGATGAAAAAGTTTTTCATTGGATATGTCAGATAGGTGAGTTTTCATCATGTTTACAGAGTTTTTCTTTCTAGATATATTCCTTGTTAAAGACTCAGAATGGGGTTTCATTGTCTGTTGCATATTAGAGAACGGAGAATTACGTAGATACAAAACAACAATGATGACTTATTTGCCTTGTAAAATAATCATAGATCGAAAAAGCTTAATATTCAAAATTTCGATTAATTATTTCGAATTTCAAGGAAATTTTGTTGTTGCATTAGACCAAACAAAATGGTGAGTATTCTTAAGAAATGTAATTGTCAAAGAAACCAATATTTTACAGCATTTTGAATTTTTCACCTTTACTAATCGAGTATCTCTTGTCATGCAACTACGGATGTCTTTTACTATTACGCAATCAGCTACTATCACATCCTATTTACTTCTACTAAATTCCGACAATATTCTCTTCATCTATTCAATTAGTTCAACTCCAGAACTTCTGTATCAAAAAACGAACTTCGACATCATTCCGTCAAAGTATATTCACTTGGCTTGTCTTTTTTGATCATTGATGCGCAGATTAGTCAACTTTTTCATTGATACAAACCATTCACTTGAGCTACGATCTGTTGCACATCTTAACTTCGCCTGTCATTCTTTATTAAGTACTATCATGACTGACCGAATGAAATTATTTATTTTAGTCGATGATCACTCAATATCAACCATTTGGAATATACAGGAGAAGAGGATCAAATTTATTCCCATATTGCTTGATGATAACATTAAGATAAGAGAAATTTGTGCTCTACAAACTGCTTTGGTCTTCTACGATCATAATCAGCGAGCTCATATATGGGATATTGAAAATGAATGCATCATCCTGACTCTTAATCATCATCTTGACGAGACAAACATCAACTGTTTAACTCTTATCGAGCACACGAGTAACAAATGGTTCTTCTATTCGTCTAAAAATGACAGATTAGTTAGGACAATTCGACGGGAAATATTCTGTGATGTCTTCTGTTTTACAGAAGATGGCAAATATATATTTGGAATATCTCAAAAAGAATCATTACTATTGATGTATCGAGTCGATGATGGTCAAGTTTTGGAGAAACTCTTCATCGAAAATCTTTCGTCAAATATTTAAATTTCAAAAGATCATCTAGTTCTCAATTCAAACAATGAACTAATCTTGTTATTCCTTACTGAACGAGATTCATCATCATTGAAACGGTAAAAAAAATAGCTTGTCTCCTCTTTTTTTTTGTTGTAACTGAATGAGAGTTCTCTTTTAGAAAAAGGATTGGCCCGACGCAACGTTGTGCTTTATTTGAAAATGCTGATTGGATCGATTGTCACAAAGATTGAATGTTGGACGGCGACGAGTTCTATCTGTGCTTATGAGAATTAATAAACAAACATCATCAATCCATAAATTTTCGTTTCATTGATAGATTCTAGCAAACTACGTAGTTCTTTTTTCTTTTCAAAGTACAATCATGTACAGCTAGAACACGATAAGATTAATAAATAACCAGGTAATCGATTGAATGATGAAGATAACTGCCGAAGCATTCTGGTTGCAAGAAAATAAATACATAATATTCAAATAATAGATAAGACTTTTTATAGTAATCACTACTTTCCGCTATCGGCTATTAGAGCTCAGATTTCGAAGAAAATCATGTCCAATAAATCTGTCCAAAGAGAATGGACTTAAGAGAAATCTTTATGAGATTTGAACAAGAGGGTGTGGGTGTGGGTGTGGGCGTGGATGTGGGTGAGGATGTAGCCTTCTGTTAGAGAAGAATGATACCCAGTCACCCACACACCCACACTCACACCACCACACCCACACCCACACCCCAGTTGTCTTTCGAATGAGAGATGGGACATGTGAACCAATGGAGGGCGGCTCGACGTTTGAGACCAGGGTCTATTGTCACACACATGCAGAGTAGCCCTTCATAAATGACGGTTACTTTTGCTCAGAACTTTATATATAATACTACTTTATAATCTCAATTGAAAATTCTTAGCTTCTGTTTTAATAGACTGAAACATATTAGATCGTTATTAAAAGTTAATGTTTTCAATTCATCTTTGACGTATGCTCTAGAGTGTACTCGAAGGGTTTATTATTTTTACAGGTAAACAAGACTTAATGAATCTTTAACATTATGAGGTTAATCAACCATTTTTGAGAATTTATTATTCTATACTGGTTTTTTTAGACGATGGAAAATTATGTCTAATTGTATCTTTTGTTGCATGATAAATTTATATATCGCTTTTGTAAAAGAAATGAAAAGAAAAATTCAACAAAGCGAAAGAATAAAATCGTGATGCATAATACTAATAATGCACTGCAATATCAATTCGTTCAGCAATCACACCGAAGATCTTTTTGTCCAAATCTTATAAAAGTGGCGATGCAAGGTTTCCTTAATACCATAATATTGCCTGTCGGTACGGAGTTTGTGTACTTAGTAAAAGTACTTTTCGATGACTGACATTTTGTTATGTTTGAAGAACGTGACTCTAATAATATTATTCACATTCGATGAAGACAGTAGACAGAATAGAAGATATTTTCTGTATCCTTTTGCCATGTATGTAATTGACATTTCAAGATTTGATCATTAGAAAAACGCATCATTAGTATATGAATTCACACAGGGCAAACTACATCAATGTGCATCCAATGCTAGAGCAAATATGTTACGGTGTAATACAAGCAATAATATAAAGCCACACGAAAACAGATTGATTATTGAAGAAATATACAACAAGCTATTATTGAGTTACATGATGGGTGAGGAACCAAAACAATTGGCGACTTTGTATGAAGACTGACAAAAAAAAGTCGTTTCCTTCGCCGAATCAGTGATATATGCACTTCTCATTGTTCTCTTTCTGTAAAACATAATTTCATGAGTGTTGAAGTATATGAGGAGAAATGTGAATTTCCTTCCTTCTCTTGTAATTGCTCAATATGAGGCCGTGTGGGAATGAATGTATTGCATATTGAATAGCATTCTAACCAATGGATTTAATGGATAGAGGAAAAGAAAAGAGAAGACACCTGAACTGTATTCCGCTTCGTCGTCGCCGTATGTTATGACACACAAATCAGCTGAGGTAATAATAGGAGCGAGTCTGCCGGCTATTGTTTGCTTCAATTATAAATACAGATGTTCGTCGAATAAATACAAAAAAAAATATGTCCGATTATCTTAGTGCTTTGCCTGTCGAATTGATTCACAAGATTTTTGACAGCATCACTACCGCTGATATTGTCTTTTCTGTCGGTCTCGTCAACAAACGACTTCATTCTGTATCTCTCACCTACGCTCGTTTTCAACTCGACTTGAGTAGTATTAGCAAAAAGAAGAAGCAATTCAATTTATTTTGTGATCATTTGCCTCATTTCATTTCTCGAATTGTCTCATTAATCGTCGATGATGACTACTATATGATGGAAAATGCAAAAATTGGTCGTTTTTTCAAATCGATTAGTATCGATGATACTCTTCCAAGGTTGCGTTCGATCAGTCTCGCTGATAT
>CAJNOP010002081.1:0-20325 GCA_905250075.1 Rotaria sp. Silwood1 | reverse complement strand
CAAAGTTAAATGTTTTCACAATTTTTTAAAATTCAACAGCATATCACGGTGTGATTCCGCCAATTTATTCAAGTGAATTAACAACTAGTAGTCCACAGTATTCTCGTTTGAATGGTACAGTTGGCAATTACTAATATGATGTTATAAAAATAGATGATTAAGAACAATAGTCTTATTGATATGTATGGCTACTTATACGAGGTCAGTTTCGATCCGACTAATCCATCTCTGAATTATTGGATACACCATGACGATATGAATACGTCTCTACAGTTTGGCTTTACAATTACCTTTGGATCTAGTTACACTTTGTTTCTGGTGATTACGACATATCGTACAGAAGTAACGGGAGCATTTTGGATGTGAGTGGGTGTGGGGTGGGTGTGTTTGGTTGTGGGGTGTGAGTGTGACTATTAATATTCTACTAGCTCATCCTCATGCGTAGACTCACACCCTCATCCACACTCACATCAATATCCATCCCCACCCACGCCCAGATCCACACCCCACACTCACCCGCACTCACACTCACCCACACCCACACCCACACCCACACCCACACCCACACTCACCCACACTCACAGCCTTTATAACAAGAGAAAAGATTATTGTTTTACTAAAAAAATAGATCCATGTAATGGCTCGTCTGTAAATCTCCAAAACTTAAGCTAAAAACAGAACCATACGATAGGCCTTGAACATATAAAGCTCAATAAACTCCAAGAATAATTCCATTTGAAAGAATAGGTATGATCTGTGATGAACAGAGTGAAACCATTGCTTGATTCCATTTGTTCTAGAATCATCATTCACTAAAGCCTTGCAATCGGTATTTTTACATGTTTCTGACTCTGTGGATATAAGTATTATTTCGAAAGTTTGATTTTACAGTAATATCGAAACGACTTGAATAATGGTATGGCTTCTAAATTTTTCAGCAGTATTCACTAGTGCTTTTGATTTACATTGATTTGCTTTGGAGTTAGTGAAAACCTATTTGTGAAATTAACCAAAGTGCGTCATTTTGCATTTGTTGATCGGTATTTCTTCTGCGCAAATGGAATCAACACTTAAAGTATTCTCAATGTCAACACATTGTTTTTCATTTTACAAAAAGCTAACGAGAAACTATATACATTGAATCAGCGTCCTTCTTTCTGCTTGTAGATGATTCACTTGATCATTACATAAAGTTTCAAGAAAAAAAATAATGTGTCACATGAAACATCGCGCAGATTGAAACACAGCACTGTGCTTGTTGCTGATTCATCAGTGCGCAATTGAAAGCAGTCCGTTTCTTTCAGATGAAATATATGTTTGCATAGAAATATTTGTCATTTATTGCTTTCAATGTTAGAAGAAGTCGAATTCTAAATTCAATTTTGATATTGGAACAAACAGAGCCAAAGTGACTATTACGGCTATGATTATTATATTTCAATTCAGTCAAGCGTATTAGGATTAATTGAATAATTTGTGTTACTTCAATTTTATAATAGGAATGTGATGAGAATTTCTCGACCCAAAAAAATGATAAACATTTCTAATCGCATAGAAGCATTAAAGCATCTATTTTATAACTGAGCTTTAGTCAGCATCATTCGCTTCGTAACTGTTGGATATCTTCAATATTCCTCATAGTAGTAACATGAAAACAAATAATTATTTTGAATAGTGATTATATGGTAAAATGCTTCTCTTTTTCATTGACGTAGACCAGTAGCTTTTGATTATGTAGCTCTAAACGTTGATAAATTTACAACTGAAAGTTAGCAAACTAAAATATTTTGAATATTGTTACAACAATAAAAAAGGCACGCAGTCGCCGTTCACATTTTATGCTACAATAATTATTGTTGATGGAGTTCAAATATTTGCCACCAACTGCATCTGCTATTATTCGTATTTAATATTCAAACGAATGAAACAAGCAAACATACAGCGATTGGTGGCAATCAGACACATCACACTAGCCCAAGAGCACTCTCTGTATAGGAAGTGATGGCTGAGCTGCTATATAGTATGACATGAACTGAAAGCCGATGTGTATTATCCAGAACTAGAAAGTTCTGGAAATTACGAAGAAAGCTTGGTGGAGTAGCTCCGATTCGAACCGAGATCTTCCGAATTGCTATTCGGACGTGTTTCCATTACACTACAACCCGAAGAAATAGAAAATCAGAACCCCTTTTTATACTATTTGACAGTATGTCGCACACGTTGCGCAAGACGCTATTTCAAAGCATCCTTATTCTTTCTTTCATCATTTTTTTTCGAAAAATATGATGAAATGAAAGTGGTCGCTTGAGTAAAAGTAAACAACAGAGAGACTCCACCGCGAGGGTGTGGGTGTGCGTGTGTGTGGGGAGGGGGGGTGTGGATGTGGATGTGGGGTGTGTGTATGGGGTGCGGGTGTGGATGTAGGTATGGGTGTGGGTTTGGGTGTGAGTGAGGGTGTGGGTTTTGGTGTGAGTGAGGGTGTGGATTTGGGTGTGGGTGAGGGTACGGGTATGGCTGTGAGCATGGGTATGGGTGTAGGTGTGGCTGTGGGGTAAGAGGTCGGGTCTGAGTTTGGGAGGAGGGCATGGGTGCGACAAAGGTGTGGGTGTGATAGAAATGTGGATGTGTGAGTGCAGTTGTTCTCACCTACACGATGCCCACACCCATATTCTAGCAACCGACGGTTGGCATAGGGATCAAAATTTTTGAGTTTCATGAGGCTACAAGTATGGTTCTAAAATCTTAGAATTTAATAAGATTTCATTTATATTCCTCGCAGTTTTGTATGAGAATTGTTAGATGGTTGGAAAAAAGTTTCTATTATGCACAAAAATATTTTCAATGATGTCTGTGCAGGTAAACGTTTTCACTGATTAGTAAAAGTGTTGATGTTAGTCATAACCGATCTTTTCATGGCGGTTTTTTCCAACTTTCCTTTGACTTGAGAGAAATATGTCTGATTAATAATGTTTTAGCAAATGAAAACTATCACAGTATAGTAGAATAATATTTTTCTTCAATTTATTTTTGAAGGAAGTAATTAAATAGAGATTGAAATCATTCATGCATTTAATAGACAGTTAGAAAATGAGAAAATATTGAAAAACAATTTAGAAATGATATATAACCTAACAGGAAAACATCGAAGGTGTGGGTGTGGGGTGTGGGTGTGGGTGGGTGTGGGTGTGAGTGTGGGTGTGTATTTGAACAAAAACCTAAAACACTCATACCCACACTCACACCCACACCCACACACCCACACTCACACTCATACCCACATCCACACCCACACCCACACCCACACCCACACTCACACCCACACCCATCCACACCCACACCCATCCACACCCACACCCACCCACCCACACGCACACCCACCCACACCCACCCTCAAAGTGTCAATAGTTTTGCATAAAGCTCACTGATCCATTACAGATTCTACGAAACCATTAATAGTTTAGTATAAGCTATACTGAACCATAGCAGATTATACGATGCTGCACATCGTTTCGTACAAAATTTACTGAACCTTCATTTACACTACGAAACTATAAGAAGTTCTGTATAAAGTACACCAAGCCCTTACTGAGAACACGGAATTGCCCAGAGTTTGGTATTAAGCCTACTGAACCTTTATCAGTTTCGTTAAACTATAAATAGTTCAGCTTAGCATTTACTGAAACATTACAAATTTTATGAAATCTTTAGCAGTTTCGCATAAACTATACTGAACCATTGCAGATAATTAAATGCTGGATATCGTTTCGTATAATATTGATGAAACCTTTTTTTTCAACTTGCAGAATTATAAAAGATTCTGTATGAAATATACTAAACTTTTGTGAAACTGATGAGACTGCAATTCGTTTAGTGCAAAATATACTGAACCATCGAATGGTACAGGATTCCATCAAAAGTTCAGTATGAAATACACCGAACTTTTGGGAGTGCTATGAAATTCTGAAGTATTCGTGTAGAACTTACGAAACCTTGAAATGAAGTACGAAACTATCGGTCGTTCACTATTAATTTTACGAATCCATCAGTTAGTCTACGGAACTCTCAATAGTTTCGCAAAAAATCTACCAAACTTTTGAAGGATGTACAAAGCCATCGATCGTTTCGTGTGACTTATACCGAACCTTTGGTTAGTATGCGAAACCATCAAGCGTTCCATATAAAATATTCTGAACCTTTTGACAACCTTCGAAACCATCAACTGTATCGTATGAAATGTGCGGAACCTTCATAGAAGCTACGAATCCTTGAATAGTTTCGTGAAAAATAGACGAAACCTCTACTGAAGTTACGAAACCATTGATGGTTTCGTTGACATATTACGAAACCAGCAGATGGTTTCTTTTGAGAACTGCCAAACCTTACTAAATCTACTGAACTCAAAAAAGTTTATTAATATTACTACGAAACTTTTTTTATTCTACTGAACCTAAAAAAGTTCGGTGAAAAAATGGGAAACCTTTTAAGTTCAGTAATAAACCAATTTTTTTTTCTGTGTATACATATGCATATATATATATATATACTCCGTGACGGGCAAGTAAAACAATGATGTAAACATTCAATCAATAACAAGAGAGACAATATAGCTGGTGCTAGATGGCTATTCCGATAGCATAGTTGGCGGAGCCCTTAGGCCTGGGGAGGCTCAAGCCTCCCCTAAAACAAAATTGGGGAGGCTTTGGGATGCTCAGATATTTGAAAAAAGTTTACAGATCTCATCATGATCTCGTGTTTGATTAGAGAACGCGGTTTGAAAAAAGTGATGTTTGGTTTTTCTCTGAAAGTAGTATTCATTTTGATTTTAGATCGCAGGCATATATGATTGTATTTTTTTTGAAACAGTTTAACATATTATTACTAGTGACTCTTTTATGCAGAGGAATAGCCAACGTACTGAACACGTTTATAGTGCCGTAGTATTTTTGTATTTATCATTAAAAGTTTTGTTATCTTGTCTGCTTGACTTTTGAAAGATTTTGAAATGATAAAGAAACAATAATCTTATAATATGAGGAAGGTTCATGGAAAAATATGACTTATTATTGAGTAAAGTCAGAAGCGGCGGAGCCATTAGGCTTGGGAAGACTTGAGCTTACCCTTAAAAAAGGGAAGGAAGGCTTGAGAAGACTCAACGTTTGAGAAACTTTTACGAATCTCATTCTGAGTTTATATTGAATATCCCAAAGATATTATAAATATAATTTATTTTGTATATATCTTTGCATAAACAAATGATAAAATCTCGAATTTTTTTAAAATGTGTTTTGGTGGTTTCTAACAAAGCGACCCAAAAAGGTGTATAAAAGGTTTCTACTTCAGATTGTATTGGAGTTAACAAACATATTTGAAATAATATCTGTTTTTCATGTATCTTTGCACGGAAAATTCACAAAAACTTGAATCGCTTTTAAAGGTGTACCATTAAACTCTTGACAATATCCAGAGAAAAATGTTCTCTAGGCATACTGTAATCGATTTAGAGAGAGAAAAAACTAAAGATATACGAGACACTGGAATTTTTCAACATATCAGTAGAATAAACGCTCCATAAATGGTTTAATAATTATTAAAGTCAACCTTTGTGTATAAAAAAGCATCACTGAGTAAAATGATACTACCAAAGTAATTTGTTTCCTGTTCAAAAGTCGTCGTTAAAGAATCAAAAGTGAACAATTAGGCGCTTCATCGGTAAAATAGAGGAGCAAAGTCGACTCAGAAGAGTGAAAATTTTAGCATCTTGTAAGTCGTTGATTTAATCCTGCTCAAAATCGATTAAGCTAGCCTAGAGGACATTTTGTTTCTTTAAAAAACATTCAAGTTTCCAGAATTTTTGTGCGGAGACTAATAAGAAATAGATACATTAGAGATGTATTAATTACTTCCAATATAATGGACAGTAACAATACTTCATATATCCTTTCTTTCGCTTTTCTAAAAACTTTTCAGACAACTCAACATGTCCTTGTGATGCAGCTGTCTTAAAGAATACAGCAACTTCTACGAATCGTTCTTTCGAAATTTTTCTGTAAGTCCTCGTACTCATTTCATCGTCAAATGCAAGAAATTGAAGCAAAGGCAGATGCTTGGTTGAAGGTGAAAGGTCACTCTTTCAGATCATATACTTTCTTTAAACATGATTGAATTTTTTCCTGTGCTATCAAACAAAGAAATTTCGTTTGCTGAATGAATCTAGTAAATACCAAAAAAAGATAAATCATGGAAGATTCGCAAATATAACGGCGAATCTTTCGACGAAATTTCAAGATTACATGGTTTGCCTATACAAAAAAGATATGCGAAATAAACCCTATTGAAAACATATCGGGATAACTGATATCTCTTTAATACGAGTTAGAGTTGAAAAGGAATAAAATCGCCCCTTCTCGTTCATCTCACTCTCCCATTACTCCCTGAAAAGTTTTGAGCCTCCCCTAAATTAGAGTCGTTCCGCCGCCACTGTCCGATAGTTAACTAATATATAAGTGAAAGATTTTTTGATTAATAATTCTTATATAAAAATTTGTAAATTTTATTTGTATACCAGACAAAATCCAAAAAAAAGCAGGCACAATCTATCTACTTTATTAAAGGGCAACAAAAAAAAAGGTTCAGTTTAATTTATTTTGTTCAACCAAATGTCAAAATAAACAAAGACAATTTTAAACGCCCGTGTAGAGTGAAAGAAAATAAATATAAAGTAAGAATATTGGATAAAGAAGTGCTTTCTTTTGTTGAAGTTCTTCAACACATAATAATGTTACTGCTGAATATGTTGACCATATGACACCCATTAACTATAATTAAATTACAGAATATAGAAATATAAAATAATCTTCAAAATAAAATTTTTTTACTTTTATAAATAGAGTCAAATAATGCGCATTTTTTGCTATAGAACTTATAAAAGCAACCAAGAGTAAAGGAACAAGTGAATAACCAATTGTACTAACAATTTGAAAATAAGATACCCGATATAAAATCCAATGGATTATAACGGGTAACTCATAAAGAATGAGACTCTTTGATTTTCTTTTTTTAAGGACAGCAATACAGTTTAAAATGCTGCATTTCTCAATGTTTTGCAATTTTAGAAAAAAAAAACAATTCGAAGAATAATTTTTCAAACAACAATGCAAAAGACTTTTTCTAGCAGCTCTATGCGATGTGGGTTCATAGAGTATGTTAACTTTTGAAAATACGAGTTTCAAAACCTTTCGCACATGAACGATATCATTAGGAGCTTTGAGAATAAATTGATAGATATCTGCAAATGATTGCGGTTGGACAGTGAAGCAAAGAAGTGTTTCGGTTTTTCAAAAACAGAAAATCAAACTATCTGATTATTTAAGAGTCACTCGTTATTAAACTTATTGAAAGATTCAATTAACCTCTCCACCAAGAACACGAGCCAAAATAAAGACTCCAAGTGAACCAAAAATCCAAATTGTTATAATCCATGAAACAACCTTTAAATAATTTTATAATATAAATTCTAATTAAAATAATGATACTTACACGAAATTGACCATAAACTGAAAGTAGAGCAAAACAGAGAACAACGAGTAACTAAGAGAAAAACAAAAAGATTTATATGATATGTATTATGAATCATACATTTTTTGTTTTTCTTACTGGTCCCCAAAAATCTGCATTATCACGTAAAAGTGCTGCTCGTTGTAAAGTTCGTCATGGAATTGATAAAATAACATAACGTAAATTTAGCCATAATTTCACCAATATTTATATCTAATTCCTACTCTAGAAAAAATTTTTATCTATTTAAATTTTCTATTACAAAATTTTTATCTTTTTATTACTTACAAAAGTGGTCGATTTTCATCAGCATTTGTATCATCATCATCATCATTAGTTGTATCAAGTAACTGTCCATAACTTTGTTCATCTAAAGTACCACCAAGCCAACCACGATGACGTACTTGAGTGTCAAATTCTGTTTTACCTTGAACCAACAAAAGAAAAGCAATAGACAATTATTTTTTATAATAAAATTAACCAGCATATCCTTGTGAAAGTGGTATTTGTGTTGAACCTGATTGACCATCTTGTGGTAGAGTAAATGTATCATTCATAAAATGAAAATTATCCGAAGGTGGTGGTCGTTCTGATGGAATAGTAAGACTAACATGAGCTGGTTGCTCGTTAGTACTCATTGTCAATAAATAATAAAAGATCTAAAAAAATACAATAGATTCCTTAGAGAATATGATTGATTGGAAGAATGAAATATATCAAGAATTGCTTGTGACATCTGTAGAATAATAATCGGACGATTTGTTCAATATAAAATAGCCATGTTAGATTGGTATTATTAACAGTATGCTAACCTGGTGATGGACTGAAGATGCCGGTACCTAAAAAGTTCATGGAGGCAGCGGCAGGTTTCTTAAAAAATCACTGCAGCAGCATTGTTTTTTTGGAAAACATCGAAAAACTGCATAAATTTAATAGAATTTTAGGGCTTACAAATGAAACATCCCGAGACTGAATGAATCTGATGGACTAGTATCAATGTTTCTGGTCAAGTGTAGTCGCAGCAGTGAAATTAGAAACACTTTTTTGAAAACCACCGCGGCGGCACATTTATTTTACAATTCATCGTGGCAGCGGTGCGGCAACTTTTTTTATAAGTCATCGCGGAACGGCAACATTTTTTTTTTTTTAATAAATCGTCGCGGTGTGGCAGCGATAGATTTTCAGCCACGATGGACATCTCTGGTTGACATAGGAAAGGACTTCAGCGCAGCAGAGAGGGCACATATTTCGAAGCTCATTAGAAGTTCAAAATACTGAAACGAATTTTAATAATGCACTTGAAAACTATTCTAACACTGGTAATTTATAGATTATGTGAAACAAAATATAGGACTTTCGAATATAGATAGCAATCAAAAAATCTGATCTTTTCTAATGCTATTGAATAAATTTCTCGAAATTAGTAATCACATCAAATATATTATCATTGACTAAATCAAATAAAAATATTTTCACAACTGGTTTCATTACTATCTATGTAATATCTAATATCTATGGGTGTGAAAAATGAACTAACTAAAAATTGTTTTTGTCATTTAATTATAAATCGTGATTGATACCGATTTTTATGAGCATTTAAAAAGAATTTTCTCAATTGACGACGTGTTTCTGTACTTATAAATTCAATAAATTCTAAATGATATTCTATATGTAAACAAAGAATAAAATATTTTAATAATGGTAAACGTATAGAAATTATTGATGCAAACCAATCATAATCAGGAATAAGATCTATAATTTTTGAAATTGATATTGATCGATAAATACTTAATTGTTCAAGATTAGATACACATCCAAGAAAAATATCAATTAATTGATCATTATAAAACCAATCATTTATTTCACTATAAATTTCAAGTTTTTTAAGATTTGAATGTGTTTGAATATGTGAAAGTTTTAAATAAGATTGAAACATTTTTAATTGTAAATAATATAAATTAGGACATGCTAATAAAATAGCTTTATAAACATGAAAATCAATTAAACCAATTTTTAAAATACGTAATGATGATATTTGTGTCCATTTTAAAATTGTTTCAATTGTTTCAAATCCAAATAAATTACAAAATTTTAAATTAGGAAATTTATTAGAAAATATTTTTTGATAAATAGATGACATACCAAATAAAATATCTGGTATTGAAAGATATTCTAAATAAGATAAATCATTAATAACGAGTTGTTTTAATAGTTTATTTGTTGGATGATGTAGAATAAGATGACGAATATTTTTAAAATGATGAAGATTAATATTAACGTCACCAATTGTGATTAGACTATGAATATAAGGAAAAAGAAGATTAATATCAATATATTGATTATCTTCGGAAATAGTAAGTTGAAGATTATTGAGAGATTGTATTAAAGTATTAAAACGAAAATTGAGATTATAAAATGATTGAAAAATATCTGAAGTATTTAAATATTTGCATATATTGATTAGGATTTCATTTGATAATGATTCAAGTGTTAAGAAATTTTCATTCATGAGTAACAATAATCTACAAAAACAAAAAAAGAATTAAATATTATTTTTTTTTTAAGAGTTCTATCTAAACAAACTCATTTTATGCTTAGTAAATGAAAGAAAATGATAAAGATTTTCTAAAAATGAGTTTGTTATATTGTTACGATATTAAATATTCTAATATAATATCTAATCGAATTAGTATTCGTTGATTAATATTATTTAAATGAAGTCAATATTAATTACTAATTGAATAGGTTTATTGGAGAAAAAGAACAGATAGGGTAGCTTCAGTTCATACCATTTAAGATACAGAAAAAGATTTAAAATAGTTGATGATGCATTGAAGTTTCTAAAATTCGAAAACAATCAATCATGAATATCAATATAGTAGAAAAAAAAACTGATGAATAAATGATTAGAAAATTATTTTAAGTGAGTAAACATCTCGAAAAATTTAAGACGAATCAATTATAAATCGAATTCAATATCGATATTTATGAATATTCATTTTAATTCTAACTGATTGAAGCTAATCATAATTGAAAATAAAATTTACTATCCTGGAAAAATTATCAAGTCAATAAATAATCAATTGTTCCAAATTAGGTACACATGTAAAAATTGTGCTAATCATATTATCATTTCAAGGTCAGATATAATATCCAATGACAAGTATCATTTGTTTTCGATTAGATATATAATCAAGTATTCTTTGGGCGTCGATCTAATGTTAAAAAACTAAATTTAAACAGAAATAAATTTAGACATGTAGAAAGAACGACACTATAAAATTGTAAATTAATCAATTTAACTTTTTAAATATGTAATACTAGTAATTGTATTTATACTTCAAAAGAGATGTTCTAAATAAGAAGTCGTTTCATTGATTATTTTGTCTAGTTATTTATCAGGACGAGTATTTAGAAAACGATGAGAATTTGTAATAATCAAAGAGTTAATGATTCGAGTATAAATAAATAAACAAAACTGATTGTCTCATTGATAGTTATATCATCTTTGACCTTCAAAAAAAAAAATAAGTTGAAATTAATGAAATAATTGAAGTAAGTTTATTAAAACCAGAATTAAAATTGTAAAAAGCTAGTAAATTAAAATAAAATCATTGAAAACTTTGCAAACATTTAATATTTAGTAAATTTTCCAATCGATATAATTTTTTTTTCTATATGTACAACTGAAAAACACAAAAAAACAAACTTCATACATATAATAATGAAAGAATTATTCAAATGTAATAAGATTGTATCTACCTACAAATAATTATGAAAAAGCGATAAGATTGATGTTAATTTAAATTATTCGAGATAGTCTGATGACTGTTCTATAAAGATACTTTCTTTTGACGTTATGTATACAAATCTCCTATTGCTTAAAATCATATTCACTCTTAGTTACAGAGGACATAGAAAGAGATGGCGCTGAATATTAATGTAAGTTGATTGTGTTACATGAAAGATTATATTAAATTATGAAATAATATATTTCTTAGCAATATGTTAAAATCAACTATTAATATTTATCGTTATATTTTACAAATAAGCTCATATGATAGCAGATTTCTCAAATTTTTTATATAGAACTATTAATAAAAATGTTGTATTTAGTGTTTTTCTTCACTAGAACAGTGAAAATACAAAACACCATCGAATGTAATGATTTTTTCTTATTTAAGTAAAATATTTTCAATCTTGACATATGAAGATTTCTGTTAGAATAAAAATATATTGATGAAAGAACAAACAAATATATTGTTTGTTATTAGTAAATGAACACGAAAATGTAAAGAATTTGATTTTTTTTTATATATGTATTTCTTTAATCAAAATTTCGGACAAAAGTCTTTTTTTTTCTGTATTGTTCACATTAAAACATGAAGTCTAGTGTGTTATCAATAGGAATAAATAAAATACTGTTATTTAATTATCGTTCATTTAATAAAAGCAAGCACACAAATGTTAGGCTACTATTTTTTTTACAAAGCAATCATCACTAATGGGAATATTTCTTTGTCACAGACAAGAAATGAATATCGTGTATCTGCAGCTGCTGTAACTGTACCATACTGGAACAGTTGTTACTAGTTAATGAAATTCATTGAGTCCCAGACTGTTACACTTATGAACAGTATAAAATTTCTTGCAAAATTATACAGTCTTGAAATGTTCTTTAAAAAGAAAAACTTTCACCATGGACATTTCTGATGGATATATCAAGAATTAAATAGTTTCTAGTCGACTAAATGTATAATTTATTTTTTGATTATTTTGCATTCTATTTTTTTCTAAGTCCATCTGTTTAAACAAAAGGGACAATTAATTAATGATCACATTGCTGTCAAGTCAATTAAGTGTATAATCATTCCATAATTAGCAAAATTGATAATATCTTTAATTGTATTAAAAGTCATTATAAAAGATGAATAGTATATTTTTATTATTTCATAGATGGTATGAATTATTCATTCTGTTTCCAATGTAATAATAATTCAGCATTTATAGAAATAACTTTCCTTCCCAGTTCTTTTTTGTTGACATAATGAACTAGAAGAAGAACAATTAATTCATTAATAAAAAAATAAAAACCGTTATCTATGTGTCATTCATGCTTCTGCATATTTTTCTTGGTAATCGTTGACTCATCCAAACTGATGAAATCAATATGCACTCTTAAATTCAATAGTCGTTTTTTTCTTAAGCAATATTTTATATAATTACTCTGTCCTATTAAAGTGACATAGATTCATCATGAATTTGTCGAATCGAATTCATCCTATTGACTTCTCTTGGAGGCGATTACTATCCTTGGTTTATTAAGTTTGTTCGATGCCAAATGTGGAATAGATGAGAAGGAGAATCTCTTTTTGAACTAGATAATAATTGACGTCTGAGATGTTGACAAAAGACGTTAAAAGTATGTACAGATGCATTATCATGATGATTAAAGTGTTTAATACATGGGAAATTACTTAGGGATCATGATTGAAATTAAGAGACACTAAATGGTTTCTAATAGTGAGTAAGAAATTGTTAAAGAGTCATAAATCATCTTGTAGAAGCTGATAGGATCTTCATTTTCGTTTGAACAAGAAGTATTTGACAATTTCATACCATTCAATGACGATTTTAGATCGACTTGTAATCGATGCTCAAAATCTCTCCATTCTTTGGTATTTTGTAAAAATGTGGGTGTGAGGTGTGGCTGTGGCTATGACAGAACAGATAACCCACATCCACACCAACCCCACCCTCACACCCGTGTGGGTCGTGATGTCATATGATACTGGAGATAGTTGTCGAGGCAAAATGCCGTCCGTGAGATGAGCTGTAGCATTTCGCTATTGCCCAAAGCACATAATTCAAAATACAACGAAACCTAAGGACTATGTGGTGAGTTAGTATGTGTGGATGCTAGTCGGAGGGCGAAAGGATTCCAGTCTTGACGCGAGAATGCGTATTAGATGTATGCGTTGGTGGGAGCACGGCTATCGATTAGAATTTTGGTGTTGGTAGAGCAATGCGGAGGTAGATGTGTGGGACAGATAAGGAGTGGATGGGCGTCATTTGGCTGTGGGTGACGTTATGAGGGTGGGTGTGCACTTAGGTATTGGCATGAGTCGGTGTATAGGTCTGAGGAAATACGGGTCTCATTGTGAGTAACCGTGCCGGTCTGAGTATTGGCGGAGATGTTAGTAGCTTTTATTCAGAGTGTGAGTAGATACGCGAGTGTGGGTCTGGCTGTGAGTGAGAATCTGAGTATGGGTAACAGTGTATGAGTGCAGATGTGAGCTGTAGGTATGAATGTGGGTAAATGTAAACCTGAGTCTGAGTATGAGTAGGTGTTAGGTATGGATGTAGAGGATTGAGGTTTTAGGTGAGGAACGGTATGAATCAAGGTGTGGGATTTTTGTCTATCGACTTTTAACAGAAGATATTGTGTAGAATGTGGTGTGAGCTGGAGTACAGCGACATTAAGCATGTGTTGTGAACAATCTGTTTGAGCCTCGACCTAATTAGGCGAACCCTATACGCTAAAGAATACTGAAACAGACTGTAAATATAAAAATATAGATAATGCGGAAGTGATGGTTGAGTACAGAACCCAATATTGAATGATTTTTGGCAAAGGATTCTGAGGCTTTGTTAAGAAAAACTTTATGCCTCAGGTTCTTACCGATAGGTTCAACGCAATGAGTATTGCTGCCTCATATTGAATCCAAATCAGATTAATTCAACAGAACAGGAAGCTGATGAAATCCTGTTAGGAGCTCACCTCCGTAAAAACACCATAATAGAAAACAGACGATTTTAGAAATGCTACCAACCAACGTCTAAAAAGTTTCACCTGTGAAAATAATGACCTACTATGTCTCTTCTTTTTGATAGCTGTTTCAGTCAATATTTTTATCGGAATGTTGTTTTTATATCCATTCTTCATTTATGTCAACAGAAAGATGATAAGCATTATATTTTGATTCCAAAGAGTGACAGAAATTTCAGTGAAATACAATATCATGCATTGCAACATCCAAGATTTCGTTTGAGTGAACAGTTTTTATGAGCAGGTTGATTGCGAAGAGTCGTGTAGCTCTCTTCAAAACGGGCCGCTTTCAATGGAAACCATTAAGTTGACCTGAGTTCATAGTTGAATGTGCAGAACCAAACGCAGCAAAAGTTATTGACGAAATGGTTTGATTTATATTAATAGTAATAGCTGATTATGGAAGGATATATTTGTGTGATGAAGATCTCATCATTGCAATGTGAATGAATTATGAAATCTGGGGTATAATAATGCGAGTATAGCGTGTGGTATATGGGCTACAGTGTGTGAGTGCGTAGTGAGAATGAGATCTGCAGTTTATGAGAGTTGGTTTCAAGATATTTGCTCGCAAGATAATGGCTGACGAATAGCTGTTTACTAGCAGAAGTGTTTGTCAGACACATGCTCATTTCAAGTGTCACTTTTGCCAAAATTTTGTTACAAAACACTTGCTTCTCAACAAATTGTTGAGTAAAGAACTAAACAATTCATTTGAAAATATTCTACAACACTTTGTTAAATATTACATTCACCAGACCAGCATGAAAAATACTTACTTGCTGGTTAAAACTATGAACATGTATGAGCACTGTGAAATCGTTAAAATAAAGTCAGCTTTGAGATGCATATTATGTAAACATTTAATCTTAGCTGTGATTTTTGCATCAACAGAAATATATCTTTTTTTTATTTACACGCCCAGATATATCTACAAACACTACAGACATTCATAGTTACTATATTTGTCTACTTTCATAAGTATTTTACAATTAAATATCAAGTTAGCCGATGGCAACTTTTAGGTGCTTGTAAGAGCTGCGAACACTCACAATCCCTTTGGTATTTAATTACAAAACATCTTTCATAAATAAAAACTACAGTAATTATGAATGTTCGTGGATGTCTATGATTGTGAAAAACAGTATATTCCTGTTGAAAGTAAAAAAAAGTACGGTTCAGCAACGATGTTTGTTGTAATAGAAGTAACAGGAGATCAGGCAATATTACGCAAGGTTTTTGAGAGGATCTGTATCGAATAAGGTATTTTGACGATTTTCATGATGAATTTTCTAATAACCTCACTCTAACGTAGTATCATTCTATTGCATATTTGATTGTCTAACCAACATCTTTCCGGAGATAAATATTATGGCAAAAACTTCGAATCTATCGTTCATTTCTTCTACGTATTTTCTCTCAGTACAACTGGTATTATTGCCAAGAGCATATTATCATGATCTATTGTCTATTCGAGAAACGTTATACATAAATACGATTCCGGAATCCTAACGCGAATGTTAGAATATATGTTATTTCGATAGACAAAAATGAGTATTCTAATTACTAATTGCTTTCCCCTTGCTCATGTAAATGAAATTGTTATAGCTGCAATGTTGTTCTTTGCGCTTGCTACATTGTTTATTGTAATTGAAGTTTGATGCATTGAAACTTTCTACTTATGGGTCAAGAAATTTTCTTATAACGAATTCATATATTGTGTTGAATATAACACTCTCTGACGCACATATTCCTCCAAAATGTTGGCAAACAAATTACTATTGGTACGTAGCATGAGATGACCATTCATATACACGTATTTAGTTAGAGCTCATCTTTAATGTGAGTGCATCGCTCAAAAATAAAATAAAGACTATTCGTGCACGATAATTAACATTGTTATTCATTCCATCAGTCTTCAGTTCTTTTAAATAATAACATGCACAATAGTAATATGAAAAAAAAACAATGAAACTATAGAATAAAAATATCGTTGGCAAGTATCCATTGAGTCATAGTTTCAGAGTTTTACTTATTCAACTCGATCTACATGAACGTACTACATATGAATGCGAGACATTGATTCCATTCTATTTCGAATTACTGCAGAACTCTGCCAAAACTTTTATTATGAATTTCTTCATTCCACAGTAATATACGATAAATAAACCGATGACTGTCCACCATTTGCACTTGATGTGTATTCCATGCCAATTTCTCTGACATCATTTAATTCTGCTGCTGGAATTTGGTTTAAATTGAGTGTAATGGCTGTTGCTGTGTCACTTTTTAATTGAAATGAACCTGAATCATACCATTTCCAAGATGATCCTGTTTTTATGTAAAGCTTTGCGGTTATTACACCATTATTAGCGACACCCCATGAAGCCACACGTGCTTGTGCAGTCAGTTTTGTGCGTCCACTAACTTTAATAGTTGATTGTTGTTGAGTATAGAGTGTATAACGACCACCTTGAGTTAATTGTACATCCATTTTAAGACTGTTTGTTGATTGGAAAACAAACTCTTTTGATTGCCACGGACCACCTATGATGTTTGATCCTCTCCATTCACCAACACCATTGGAAAAATTGTAAAGAATTGTACTTCCCGAAGGTATAGAGTTACCGCCTAAATTTATTTCATCGCGATTGATGACGCCTTGATGATTGAAAAAAGCATATGCATTTTGATTTCTTATTGGTGACCAACCATCATTCCATGCTAAGAAATAAGCAACTCGTGGAAATCTCGTTTGTATTGCTGTTATCCTTCAAAATTCATTATCTGCAATATTCAAATTAATTTTAAAATTCAAAACTTACCATTTATTATAATCAAATTGACCATTAGTTGTACTTGGACCAACTTCACCGAGAGCAAATGGTTTATTCAAATTTAACATTTCATTATAACCATTCATAGAGTTCTACAAAGACATGTATCATTATTAATATGTTACAAATTTTTTCTTACTGGATCATTAGTGTAAACATCAAGTGCAACAATATCAACATAAGAATCACCTGGATAGTATCTTGATACATTTCCTCGACTCTGATCCGGTGAATAAACCCAAAGAACATTATGTATTTGTTTTGTATTTGTCAAATAATTGAACATATGTCTCCATACATTTTTAAATACTCCTGAATCCTATAAAAATATAAAATAATTAATTTGAAGAGAAAAATAATATTTTTTTTCATACTTGATTACACCAATAAAACCAATCTCCGTTCATTTCATGAAATGGACGAAATAAGACAGTTACTCCTGCTTGTTGTAAATCGTCTAAACCTTGTGCCATACGATCAAGAAATAGAATCCATCGTTTTCCAGTGTCTGTATTTGAATTAATTAAATCAGCAAAATTTAAATTCATTCGATCTTTATAACCACCACCATTAGGTGATACTGGATTTGGTAAATGCATATTTACAGTAACAAGACCACCTTTATTCCAATGATCTTTTAATGATGGATTACATGAATAAGAAATAATATATTGTGGTGGTGTTTGCAAATTCCAACCACATGCATAATCACAACCAAGAATAGCTGGTGTTTGACCTGTTTGTTGAGCAATTTCATCTATTTGATTGGTATTAAATGTATCAGGACTGTAACCAGCAAATTGACCAGAAAGAACTTTGCCTATAGATGCAAGAATAAATAAAAACAAAACTTTCCTATACAATTATTTGCTAATCGTCTACCTTGGTTAGGCAATTCTTTTATATATTTAAGAATTTGTTTCGTTTTTTCATTAGCAGCTGTGTCTGCAGTTTGTTGCGCTTGACATAAATTCGCTATTACCACCCACAAGAGAACATTGATATACCAGGTCCACTGCATTTTTTTGTGATCAAACTACGTCTTCAATATAGACAGTTCGATTATATAGGTGTGTCGTTAAAATCGTGAAATATCGATTTTCATCTTCTAATTCTTTTATTTTTTTCTACTCATTCAAATGGCATATGTAAGATTAACCTAATAATTGATTTCAAAGTCCAATTGAAACATCGAAATGAAATTGTATCTGATACATTGAATGGCTATTTACAAAGAAACAATCCAGCATACATTTTTATCGCTTGTGAATCAATTGAAGAGAGATCATCTTATAGATAATATTCTTTTTTTTGCTAAAAAAACACACACCCTGTGTCTTATTTTTGTTCAAACAGAATAGTACAATTGTTGAATGACAGAATATAATAAAATTTACTAGTTGTCGTCGATTTTATTATGTTTTTCACAATAAATATGCTAAACTTATCAGTACAAATAGCATTACTATACAAAATATCTATTAAATGTAATAACTGAACGAAACTTATCATTAAATTTGTGTATTTTTTAACTTATGAAAAACAAAACATAACTTCGATATTCTTAGACAATAATATAATTTGTATGCTTTCCTTTTTTTTTAGCAATATTGTTATGGTATACCATAGTACATACATTTATTTCATTCATATTATCTTTCGTTCTGTTCTCATGCTCCAATGCATAAACAATTTTGGCCCATATCTATTATATATTTTTTTTCCTGATCATCTTCCGTTTTTTTTTTTTACTTTTTTTTTTATGATGGATTTTTCTAAGTGTTTTGTTTTATGTTATTATTCCAATGGAAGATATTTGAACTTGATTTATACACGTTTTCATATCTTATACTGCATGTTGCAGATCATGAATAGAAAGTAAGTGGTGAAATATGCCATTGATCTATTGTGTTTTATTAGTATTTACCGTAGAAACAATGAAAAGCACTAGTAATCTTTCAATTTGTTAAAAACAGAAGAATCTATTTAATTTCATTACAAGCTGTGAAATCAATACATGTATCCATACTCAAAAAAGAGATGGACTTGTTCTTGAAATTTAACAAAATACAGAAAGAAAAACAAAGTTTATTCGAGTATCGATTTACTTTCGAATATATGAAACTAAAATTTAATCTTTGCACGCATAATATTCTTTAAAAAAATGATATACGACATAGTTTTCCACTCAAGAACACGATTCAAACGTTTTCTCTCTTCTTTCACCTTTATTTTACACTGGTACTATCGATATGGACATCAAGCAAAATTTTTTGTTGCTCTTTCTGTTATGCACCTATATAACTACAATACGTCATGAATAAATAAATAACGTACTGATTTACTGATTTGACGTTCTCATCATAAAATTCGATTGTTTTCGATTATTGGAAAAAAAAAAGAAAAGAATTTATACTGTTTTAGTTCTGATGTTTAAGAAAAACAAAAAAAAAAAATTTTTGATTGTAAAATTTTGATTCTTATTACTCCTTTTCCTCCTCTTTCGTTTTTTTTTTGTAAAGACTGCGAGTAAATCACGTTGATGTAGTCATGTTTGTTTTTTGCGCTGGTTAGACGTCATTGCACTGCTTCATTTTTTTTATTAAAAAAAAGCCATAAACAACACACCTGTACAGGGTATGTACTTTTTCTTGTATGTCGAAAAATACTCATATATGAAACTATGTGAATAGTATAAAAAGAGAATAGACGTCCTTGGCTGTTCGCTTATTTAGTGGTGTATTAGACTAATAGATAATTAACTAGTCTTCAAGCCCTTTGTCTTTTTCTTTTGTTTTCTATTTTTAGATTAAAATAGTTTTTTATCTTAGATACCGGTGTTGAAATGATCTCATCTTTATACATTGTTTTTCTTCAATTGGTAAATTGATAAGATAGAATTAAATGAATAAACTATTTAAAAAAAAACTTCATTTTTAGACGTTAGTAACCAGTCAAATATCATGGGAAAATTGTGATAGTAACTCAAACTCTATTAAATTACTCAATGTTACAATAAATCCATATCCAATCAAAATACCTGGATCCATTTCTATAGAAGTTTCTTTTCATACTAATCAAGATTTAACAAATCCAATAAAAGTT
>CAJNOP010002080.1:0-18130 GCA_905250075.1 Rotaria sp. Silwood1 | reverse complement strand
CAAGAATGAAAGAATTATTCGAATATATAAGAAATTCGAGTCAACTATGGACGAAAACAAATGACAAATGATGAGTATGGAATTAACAAATATCTAAGTAATTTGACTTGATTTAGGGAGGCCTTCTCAGAAACAAACTTGGTTACTTTTTTTTGTTTTCAAGCAAACTTTTCGGAGAATGTTAGTCTAGGTTAGTATAGATCATAGATGAAATAACTCCTCGAAATCTCCAATATAACAACGATTTACAGTCAATGTATTGGTCAAAAGTGCCTCAGACGTGGACAAGATTTTCACAATGAAGATACAAGCTATCAAGACGAGACTGGTTTTTCAGTTGTAGAGTACCCTTACGACTAGATTCTAATAGAGCCCGACTTTTGAATTTCCCTTCGTTTATTTTTAAAATTCTTTTTTCGAAAAATTCTTCAATTCATGATCAAAAGAGACGATAATAAAAATGAAATATCTAAGTCTTTTATTTCAATAAAAAAGAAATTCAAAGATTAGACTTTATTAAGATCTAGTCACACTTGTTCTCTGTACAATAAAAAAAATTATTACTTCTTTATTAAGTCGTTGTTTACGTAAACTGTATACTCGAAAAAATTGATTTTGACAAAAACGAAAAAAAAGTTTTTGATTCATAGTCCTCAGCTGTTAGATCTCCCGGAAAACCTTATCAAAGAAACTAACCTGCATGTCATAGCAAAAAAAAGTGTGCCAACTTATAGCCCACTAGCACGATTATCAGAATATATATAAATCTTAAAATGAATTTTTTCACGAAAAACTAACTTCCCTAACGTAAGAGGAGGCGAGGGCACATTAATATAAATTGATTTATTAATGACTTTGAAGAAAGGCTTCTGGCTTGTGCCTAAGTTTTTGTTGAAGCTGATAAATGATATATTAATTCAAGATATTTTTAAACAAGAGAACATTTTCATATTGGATTTGCATATTGTTGTTGATTCCGTAGTTTTTTTTCACTTGTCCTAATAGACCTCTAGCAAATCCTACGATAAGAAATGAAAGATTAAGATCTTTCCACCGAGTTACAGACATTGCACATGGACGAATTCGTGTTCTGATGATGATCCAAATGAAAATGATTATTTAACAGATTGAATAGAAATATTTTTGAATACAGATGACAAATCAGTATTTGTATGAATAATCAAAATAGATAAATGTATAGACGAAATAATCAATTGATTGAAAAGTGTTTTTTCAATTTCTTTATAAATTCATTGTTTGATATTATTTCTAGATGAAAAACATGTTGTTTGAAAACCTTTTCCTGATTTTAAATAAAGTTCATCTTTAACAAGTTTCAAAGGTTTATGTTCGAATTTCCATCGTTTGATTGGATCAGATAAGCATACAGCTGCACCACATTGGGGATATGATACAAACATATATAAATCAATGGATTTATTTAGAAAGAATTGATTTTTTCTCAAAGAATTTATTCATGAAAGAATCTTAATAAAGATCATTCACTTAAATCATCATCTTCTTCATAGAATCGTTTCATTTCTTTTTATTTCATCATTTTATTATCCAGCAATTGGTTAACTCTACAGAATTCATCAGAAGCAACTCCATGGATGCCTTAAATATCAACATCTGTCACATTTGAAAATTGCCATTGAAGCATAGAACAATTTAATAGAGAGGCAATCAATATGAAAGCAAAGAGACCGACAAATGAATATGATTTGATGTTTGAAGATGATGCCGAGATATTTGTTTCTTTAGGTAAACAGTAGTGGTTATCTGAATTACATATCTACGATGAAAAACAGAGTATAAACTGAATCTTTATCAAAGAAACATTTTTCAAATAACTATTGAGAAATATTTTCAAAGAGAATAATCAATTCTGTAAGTACATTTTCATATGAATGATTGGAACTTTCACGTTTCTTCTTGGTTAATTTTGCCTTTTTAAAATGCGAGCGAGGAAACAGAAAAACTAAGAGATAGGTAGATCAGAGAGAAAAAACCGCTCTTAGTAACAACAATATATACGAGAAACTCTACACCAATAATGACCTGAAAACAATAAATATAGACGCAGTTAGAAATAAGAAATTTCAAGGTGAAATCATGTGACTTTAGGTAGATTTAATCTGTAAATAATCTCTCTTATGCTTAACTTCGAACAATAAATAGAAAATATTTTTTTAAATTTAATTTTATACGCTTATCGCAAGATAGCTAAACTTTAGTTTGATTGTCTTTTATTTGATGTAAAAAAAAAATAAAACAAAATAATATTTGATAGGTATTCGTCTTCACTTGAAAAATAAATATTTATATTTAAAGACGGAGTTTTTCTTCAAAAATTTTAATCATTCGAATTTTTTGCAGCATTGTTCGTCGAATAAACAAATGAATGGATCCTTCGGGCATTAATGCATACAATAAACGTTCGCGTATATATCTATATCGGGGTAGCTTATATCAAAAGAAGTATGTTTGTATATGATACATTTTCTTTATCAATCGTTTTTTCATTTGAAAATTAGTCGTATAAAACATCTTCTTACTTCTATTCGTCACTGATTAGATGTTAGTTTAATGCATTATAACCTGTTACGAGAATTTCTAAACAGTAACAATGATTATATAAATCATTTTACTGCATTGATAGATACGTTTATACTTCGTGATTCATCTGCATGCATGATATTACGTGATCATTGAGCGAAAACTTAAAATGATCCTGAACAATTGAACATATTCTTACCATCAATAAAAAAGATTATTATATTGAACGCAGAGTAATATGAATATGGTTTTATTTATCCAATATTAATTCCTTGGGTTTATACACTCAATACATAACGATATTTGCATCTCGTTTTTGAACGACCTACGGACGCATACTCAGCAGTACTCTCTGATTTTATTTGTCATAATATTTCAGTTCATACTATGATATTTGAAGTTGAACAAAGTATTTTATTAAACATATTCTTGAATAAGAAATCGAATGAACTAACTATCTCTTCTAGTAATACTACTACTATAAAGTGATTTTTTAAAATATTCTGAAATAGTTTCAATAATCTAGAATGCTAGTGTTATTTTTATAAATTTCAAATAATCTTGGGACTTGAATTATGTTCATTTATGAGCATGTTTGAGATTGAAGAACGTCTATAATTGAAATCTATGTAAACTAGATGATATTCGAGTTTTGATTCGAATACAAAATGTGGTGCGAAGCGCGAATCTTTTGAATTTTCGATAGATTCATGCTTCATACCGCATTAATAATATCTTTAGTAACTGGCACTAAATGAAATTAATATCTATCTTGTTTGCAATAAGTAATGAATTTATACATCAGCTGTAATCATTTTCACTAATGCTGCTTATTAAAGTACTATGTCTTACCTTGAATAGTGACTTTATTTAAATTTTAGGAATGTTAATCCGAAATTTTGTTCATAACTAAGAACGAAATCGAATCATGAAATGAATTGCTTTTAAATTAAGTTAGTATCTTGCAATTTCAGTAGTTAGATTCCTATTACTTTCTATAATCTTGGTTTTATAGAATTGAATCCGTCCTATGTTCAAAAGTTATTTGATCTAGTCATGCATTTGTATTTATTTGTAGTTTGATGAAAATTAGTTGTCTTGTGTCATGCATTGTATCCTATTTTAGTAATTAATTAAATATAGAAGGCATTAGTTAGCCACACAAGAAAAAGATCTTTGAAAACTTTTTTGTCATTAATATTTTCTATTATATTTAAAGTCATTTCAGATTAAAATATAGACTGAAAGGAATTTTTCTAATGATATTATTTTAAACTAAGAGCTATTTCTTTTAAATTCAATTATAAAGCGATAGGATATCATTGAGTTGTAGTAAAGTCAATCATCTTTGCATCTTTGATGATTAATTTTGTTTGTCATATAAAGAGATAAGTCTATATTTTCTAAATTCGAACATACAATTTAAATGAAATAATTTCTTCTGTTGCTTTAATACTATTATTCACCATGTTGGCCAAATACAGTTCAATTAACATTAAGTATTCAACGTTCAAACGAACTTATTCTTCTTTTACAACGAAATGTTCGGCCTGCAATTGAATATTTGAGTGCTACTAATGAAGAACTACATATTTTTTTACCAATAAATGAAGATAAATCAACATCGTGTATCCAACTTTGTAAACATGATCTACATGAAAGACTCAATGGTACTCGACTACGATATTTGCTGCTACGTTATTTAAATCTCAGTGATGTTGTCATATTACTTGGCCCGTTAACTATGCCTTTACTTGCAAATACATGATATTGATTGATTTGTATGATCATAGTAAGTTAACATTTAATATGTGTTTATCAATTATTTGTGTATTATATTAACGGAAACTATTCAGTTTCTTCTGCTGTCCTAGACCAAATGATCTAATCAACTTTTGACATGAAAAGTTGTTCTGAGATATTTGTAAAAACATTTCATTGATAATTTCAGTAGTTGTATACATTGCTATTGCTTTTCTGATTCGTCATATCAAAATAAAGACGAATTTATTTGCTTTTTTGAATATAGAAATCATATGAAAATATTCATTTTATTGTTAATTCTATCTGTTTTGCTTGTAGCATTAGATCATGTTGGTAAATTTCAAGAAATTTGTGGTTCAACATATTTACCTACTCTGAAACATCTCCATTTCTCGTTTTGTTTTCCTAAAGAAATCGAAGATTCATGGTGAATCAGTTCCTTTGTTTGCAATGGTCAATGGGCTTTTGAGAATCTTGCTTACTACATAGATGCGATTCGAACTTTGAACAAGATAGAGCAGTTTTCTCGACAAAGGCCCTGCTTTTTTTTCTATAAGCGTCCGATGAGCTTACACTTTCGCTACAAGCGAACTTTCCACAATCATTGTTTCGCAGCACATACATCTATTCCGATCATAGTAACTCGACGATGATTAATTCAATGGACTGGCGATGTCAAGTATGAGCCTGATCATTTGGTGAAAACTCTACAAATATTTGCAAGCGGTCGTGTCAATGAATCAGTAAGCACCTCAAATTATTAAATGGGAAAAATAAGTAATGTTAAGAGATAAAATGAATCAAATTAAAACCCTTTGAATATATTACTATTCGCCAAAGATTTCAATTTCAAGTTAAGGGTTAATCATTCATAGAACATTTACGATTATGAATGTTTCTGATATTGAACAAAATTATTTGGCAAGCATTGAACCAATAACAAATATTTGCTTGTTAAGTCCATAGAATTATATAAAGCTTTCTAAAAACAACATTCAAAGTGAAAATTCACATGTATTCTTCAAAAGAAAACTTGAGATAGAATAACAAGTTATCGATTTAGAACAAATGCGTCTCGTCTTTTAATATCACTAAATGTTAATTTAGTTACTAGTTCAATAATTATTTAATATAGGATACATGAAGTCTGTAATTTATGCATACTTGCAGAGTATTATTGATTGATGTATATGTAAGTGAGATCGTATAGCACGAAGAAGTTCATAAGAATGATAAACCAACACCGATGAAGGTTTTTACGTATTTTCTTATTTTCTAAACGCTGAGGAATTATGACAGTATCAGATTCAACACTTAATCGAGGAAAAATAAATTGAGATAAAGAATATTGTTTAGTCCTCTTTGACAAATTGAGCGTACCAATGATACTATTCACTTGCCCTTGCCATATATCTCAATGAAAATTTGATTTTATTAGAAGTTTTAGATGGAGAAGTATTGAATACGTATAAATATATTCTTTCTATTGAACCGATGTGTATCTCTTTTAGTTAAATAGATCGGTGACACCACGTTATTCTTCTATTTGTGGTTTGTTATTTCGTCATCTACGATCTTTGACTTTTAATTTGCTATCAGAGTCAATAACAAAGTCACAACGTGTGACTATATCAAACAAATACTCGATGCATCACCAAATCTTTCACATCTTGTAATGACATGGAAGGATTTTCGAGATTGTTCACATAGCTACTTAAATCTTCGCCATGTCAATCTCATATTAGAACCATTATGTCCTGAACCTACAGAATATTTCGATATTGATCGATTAGCTCAATTAGTATCTAATCTACATTCTCTTGAAATCAGTTATACAACTATTAAGTTAAATGAAAATCTTGTTCAATTTATTTGGAAAATTATTCATCGACTTGATCAGTTAGTTTATTTAATAGTGAACAAAGATTGTCTTTATCAAGTAAAACATGAAAAAAAGAAAATGTTCAAAGAAAGACTATTAGCAGTTGGATATGATCAATTATTTGATTGTAATAATATTAAAATTAAATTTCATAGATACGACTAGCTACGTATTTGGCTTTAACCTAATTATGTCGACGAAGATCTCTAATCAAAAAATCTTTTTTTGTTTATGTTTGAGCATATCATACTATTTGTGAAAAATGTTTTGATCCTCGCCCACACCCGCCGCTTAAAGCACAACACCACCCAAAAAGTGAATTAAGAAAAAAAAGAGGAAAAGAACAAAGAAAAAGAAACAAGAGTGACATAAAATATTAAGATATTTGTTAGAAACAAAAAATTTAAAGTGTACAAGACGTTTTGATGTAAAGATTAAAACAATTTGGAACAGTGATTTTTTTTTCTACGTTGTCCCGAATCCCATTTGTCCCGTCCAGAAAATTTTTCGGAACAGGCCCAATTGTCCTGCAGGACGGAACAAACAGGGTTTTTCAGTATCCGGAACTGTTTCCAAGAACTCGAGTGTAAAAACTTCCCAGCAAATATCAGAGAATCTTACTAGGAGATAATTTGTTAGAGCTCGTGGCAAGAATCACTTGCTGAAGTAGAGAAAAAATTTATTGAATTTTTTCAGTTGAATTATATGAAAATTTGGTTGATAAGTGGTTTTATGGTCTAATTCTTTTTCTCACATGAAATTCACATATTATGATGGGAAAATATTAAGGTTTAAGAAGGCCTCGATTTCATCAGAAATTGGCCACCATCCTTTATCACGTACTATTGAGTTTCTGATGGTAAAAAGATAACATTAGTCCTCTTGGTATCATTTATAGTCAAAATTCTTAGATTATTATCGCATAAAAGCTTGCATATAATCAAAGTAATAGATGCAAGTAGCAATATTTTAAAAAAGAACTTTGGAAAAGAACAAAACTTACTGAAACAAGGCATTAAAAGACATTGTAGAATTAACTAAACAAACATGACAAAATAGACAAGAAATGTAAAAACAAAAATAATTTTTGAAATGTGACTTGAGAAAAACAATCGGAAAAAATAGTTTACATTAAAAGGCTTCAGCAAACAGACAATCAACGGTTACATTTCAATTAAGAACATAAAGCTTTTCCATCCGTTTGTGTTCTTTCATTATATTCTTTGTCAAGATTTGTCAACCAATTTTTCACAATTGTATCGAATTCAAAAAGTGCACCTAAATGACCTCCATTAAATATTTGAATTTCTGCATTAGGATAGCTTTCAACTAAATACGTTGACATTTCCATATGAGCCATTTTATCTCCATGTGTAGTTATAATCAATACTTTTCGTTTTGGTGATGATGGAAGGTTCTTTGGATCAAAACCCCAGTCGGAATGTAAAACACGCGGAATATCATTGAAACCAGCCATTGTTTTAGAAATACTTAAACACATATTTCTTGACATCCTTTGAATAAGCCAGCCTGACGGCTTATTTTTCTCTTCTTCCCATTTACGTAGGCTAGCCTTTTCCTCGTCGTCCATTTGATCAAACAATTGTTTTCGCAAAAATCCCTTGGCTTCTTCAATATTACGGGTTTTCTTTTGAATGTATGCTCCCATTAATTTTGTAATAGAAGGAAAATAAATAGCTGGCATACCGACTGTAAAATAATTTAACCAACTCATTCCCGTAGTATATTCTTTATGATATTTGAATGGGGAAAAGCCAGATAAGATAATTAACGATTGAACATTGGTAATCTCAGGCATTGTATCGGTTGATGTGCCAAAACATATTTGAGCAAAAACAGATCCATAACTACCACCGCCAACAGTAATTCTAAGATTTTCATTATTATTCTTCTTCAACGATGATAATAATTGATGAATATCATTAGGATAATTTGAAATCGGTTGATTTTCCGGCCACGGAGAACTATTGCCCCAGCCAGGAAGTGTAGGCGTAATAAAATGATATCCAATTTCTTTGTAAAAATTCGTCTCATCGAAGGAATCACCAATACCAAATGTTCCGTGAAAAAAGATAAAAATTTTATTACTATCAATATCACCTTGTTCGGTATACGCTAATTGACGACCATCAGAAAGTGAAATGTATTTCTCATTAGAAACTTGAACCTCATTAGATATTGACGATGAGAGTAACTGGTCCATAGTTCTTGATCAACTTTTTGTTGATTGATATGAACGACTATATCTAAAAGAAAAGAAATAGCTCTTGAGCATAATTGTTTTTAAACGTGCAAGCAGTATACCTTCTGGAGTATTCGCTCTTCTCAGGTGGTGTGTATTACTTTATTATCACATTAGACTTTTCGCACTGCTCCGAGTATACACACATTCCTTCTTATCTTTTTCACATACTTTTTTCTCGTATATTTTTAACCCTTAACTTTATACATCATAGAAACAAGTTTTATACAGTTGTTTCTGGTATGGTTACGGAATGCCTCCAAAAAAAACGAGCAGATAGTTCAGGAAAATGTACTGAAAGTCATGACAATCAAATTAAAACACGACAACAAGTTATAACAACAAATGATGCATAAGTGATAAAAAATTTATCATCATCAACTTCGAAACCAATCAAAATTTTCCATCGAACCTCTAATTCTAGAGGGTGTAAGATTACTAGTGTGAAGATAGCCGAACCGGATCATCTGGCCGGAACAAAGTAATTATTCTATTGGACGATGAAGTCTGCAATAGATAACTTAGGTTTTATGAAACACCAATACAGAGGAATAGTAAAATAATATTTTGGACATGACGTTCTTGGTGACAGTTTCACTCTAAAAAATCAAGACACATCACATGTATAAACAAGATGTTTCATTCCTCTGATTAAGACAGTTCGAGAAGTTTCAGTTTGTAGAATAAAATTACTTGAAAATATTTCTTAAATAATCTCATTTTTTTCGAATTTCATTTACTATAAAAAATATATATTATATTGAAAATATTTTTTTCTAATACCCAGTGTTCATATAAAATCATATATATTCTAGAACTGGTGAACCATAGGTTTGCAGAACAGTCTACACCAGACGGATGCAACACAAGCCTATAATTGGAAAATGAAACGAAAGTTTACTATTTTTTTGAAGCAGTTATAATTACTACATTATAATTGTATAGAGGTAATGGTGACAATTTTAATACTATCTTGAAAAGAAATAAGTAACCTAACCTAATATCGTATTAGAAATTACTAAAAGATAAATTTCATCTGTTTCAATAATATATATATTTATGAAATCATTTCATCTAAAATAATTTATTGAAAATATTTTCTAACAACTAATGTTCATATAAAAAATATATTTATTCTAGGATTAAAAACTTCAGATTCGTAGAGTAATCTACGAAAAACAGATACGAGACAAATCTACAAGTGGAAAAGAAAAATATTTAGTAGTACTTCATTTTAAATTATTTAATACTAAAGCATATTGTAATCCTATCTTTGATAATATTTCTATTATCTAGATAATAAATGGATGCCTGAAGGATATATTAGGAATGAATGAAAACGAATTTTACTAAATTATTATTTGTATATTAATCATGTCTCTTCAGATATCGAATCAAGAGGCGCAAACATATGAAATCATTAAAAAAAAGAAAATTAACAACTTATGGCATTTCAATATCATATGAACTGTGACATGAGGGTGTGGGGTGTACTGTAAAAAAAAAAGGTACTTTACCGAACCCTCCCAAAAGGTTTCGTAAAAAATACGAAACCTTTTTTCACTACACGGAACTTTAAAAGGTTTCGTAGGAGATGGTTTGGAGGGTGTACCCGCGCTCAGATCCTTTTAAGGTTTTGTAGATTTTAACAACCATTTTTTTTAAGCCTTTGGATGCATTTGGAAGCTTTTAGACACCTACGAAACCTTTTAGGAGGATTCGGTCAAGTATCTTTTTTTTTACAGTGCATGGGGTGGGGGTCTTTGTTTTTTGTTCACTTACATCCACACTCACACCCACACCGAAGTTGTGACACATTGATAATAAACTACTTTCGCTAAATTATTTATTCTCGTGCTATTATATTCCTATATTTAAAATATCTTTATATAAGTTAAACCGATGAATAAACTTTATTTATAATATTTCCATGTGAAGTTTTGTCCGTAGTCATGTTTCAAATCTAATAGAATATTCGAAAGATTTTAGTTCAACTAATGAATAAAAAGATTAATAATTCAAAATCTTCTTTACAATAAATACTAACTATTCAAAAAGATAATAGACTCTTTTTTATATTCAATTGTTTTTTTTTTGTCTGAACATTGAATATTAATTTAAGATAATTAAATGTTTCATTATAAAAGTTTTGATAAATCTTGTATAGAAATAAGACTTAAAACGGATTTCATACAGATGAATTTAGTTGAAAGTAAATGTACAAAGCGATTAGTTTTTTTTTAAAAAGAATTTAATAAAACTTAATGTTTGTTATAGGATAAAAGTATTTATCCAAATAATTTCACCATGGATCGATTATTTGAGAAAATATCGAATTGACTATATTTTACTCATTTATCTTTAATTGTATTTACTATACTTAATACAGTTGATGAATCTTTGTTAGATGTCATTGAATTTCTATTATTATTATTTGAATATTTTTAATTCTATTTTAAAAAGAAAAGAAAAGAAAAGAAAATGAGTTCCTTCGGACCTTCTGAAAATTGTATATCGAAGTGAAGTGTTTTTCCATAAATAATAGGCATAATCAAACATATTCTTTTAATCTAGAACTATAGAACTCCTTTGTCTTGTAAAAACTAAAATATCAACTATAGAAAATAATCTTCTGCTAAAAAAAAAATAATCATTCTCAATATTTTTTGATATAATTCTATAAGAGTAACAAAGACTAATTCAATTTTTAAATTACTTGAATTATTTGTGCTACTTTTATCAAAATATATTTTTCTTATTTGTTGAATTGATCAATGATTAAATGCAAAAAATTTATTTTTGATCTTTCTTTATTTGATGAATCTCTATATTCAACAACATAAAAGGAAATATTAATTCAATTTTATAGATACTAAATCATATGAATTCACTATTCAATTATCAGTATGACACTTAAATAGAAAATTATTTTTTTCTTAATAGATTAATATAAAGACCTAAAAATAAAACTAAAGATAAATGATTTAAGTAAATAGTTACTATAGATAAGAAATTCTATTTCAGGCAAATATACTTAATATAAGAAAATTAAATTGTCATATAGTCATAGATATTTATTTTATTTGTGTGGAATAGTTTTGATTGATAATAAAATAAATCCATTGATTTAGTTTAACTAAATAAAATAGACTAATTAAAATATGAAAAAACAGAAAAACTTCTATCTGTAAATATTTAAAGATATAATTGTTTTGTTGATGTAACTAACTTTAAAACCATTTTATTTATTTAATGATCAGATAAAATAATATATATAAGTTATATATAATAAAGAATGGAAATAGACATAATTAAATTAAAGATTCATAGGTAATGTTAAGAATTCTTCAGTAATTTCATAGAATTGTCCAACAAGTTCAATAATAATATAATCTGACGATGATATTATTGATTAAATTTCAAGAATTATTTGTTCTTCATTAGCATGTTTATTTATTTTGATGAATTTCTATGTTGATTTGTTCATTGTATTCATATATGAATATAAATAGGTGCAAAAATTAAAGTAAGATAATTTAATTATATTTAACTGTAATGATAGTTGTAGTATGTCTAGAGGTGTAAGCCGACGCCCTGATCGGCGGCGGCGGCTCGAAATTGTTATTTTTTTTGGTACTTCGGCGGCGGCTGGAGTTGCTTTTAGTTATTTTTCAAAAAACTTTTCAATTTTGAGAAAGTTTGAAGCGAAAAAACGAAAAGGAACATCAATACAAAACGTTATAATAAGAGACTAGGTTGAAAGAAACCTAAAAACTGGTTCGGACGTGGGAAAATATTTGGATATATCCATGGAGGAAGGGTTTTAACCATTCTATCTTATAGATATCTTCATGAATGTATCAAATATGAATACCTCGAATATGAATATCTCCTCTGCTCTCATTTAAATCTAAAAAAAAAGAGAAGATCAAACTTTTTTGTTTTAGTTCGTATCATGCTAATATATGTATCATGAAACTTTTTAATTTTTTGCAAAATTCGTCGACATGATCATTAAGTTTTCAGAAAAGACTTATAGAAGAACATTAAGATTTGTCGTGAGAGACAGTCCTTTGTCAAAAATATTATTAGTATTGTACTCATTTTCGATCTGGGTACACCTCGGATAAAGCGTTGCTTTCAACAGATCAATAATTAGCAGACTTTTTTTGAAACAGTTGAATCGAAAAATACACAGTATACAAAGAAAAATACACTATAAACGTTTATAATCCTCAGCAAAAAAATGCTGACACATAATGTTTCATTGTATCTGCTGTAATATATGAAAGTTTGTTTATTGCATCCAACAACAGGACAGCTATCTTTGTCAAACGACAAGTGAACATGTCCAACATTTTCGACCCTTAAAAGATATGAAGCTGTTGTTACTGCACGAGAACCATATGTATTTAATCATTATACGAAATCGATTCAAAAAGAACTGATTATGAATGAAAAAGTTTAGCTTAAATATGTTCCCTCTTGACTGAAAATTAATCTAAAGCTACTGCCATATTTGATAAAGAGCTAACTCTTACGGCACACCCTATCGGTCTTCTATAAGTCTATTCTGAAAACTTAATGATCATGTCGACGAATTTTGCAAAAAATAAAAATGATTCATGATAAATATATTAGCATAATAAGAACTAAAACAAAAAAGTTTGATCTTCTCTTTTTTTTTAGATTTAAATGAGAGCAGAGGAGATATTCATATTCGAGATATTTATACTCGAGATATTTATACTCGAGATATTCATGAAGGTACCTATAAGACAGAATGGTTTTAAATCCTTTCTTCGTGGATACATTCAAATATGTTTTTTTTGTCAGACTAAAAATTTTTGGAAACCTAATATTTATATTAATGTCACGGCGTCGGCGGCGGTGGCTCCAAAATTTTAATTGTTTTTGGTCCATTGGCGGCGGCGGCTCCGAAACTCTCAGCCTTCGGCGGCGGCGGCTGAGAAATTTTTAATTTTTTTGCCCCTACGGCGGCGGCGGCTGTATTTTTTTCCCAAAAGTCGGCGACGGCGGCGGCTCAGCCGCACGGCTTACACCTCTAAGTATGTCTATTGAATGTTTATATAAAGAGCATATATCATTTTAAGAATATTGATTAACTATAAATAAAAGTCTTTAAAAAAAACAATCCATAGAATTTTTTTCTGTTAAATTCTCATTTGTATCTAATTTAGTAAAATATAAATCAAAATTATATTCCATTTATTTCTATATAATTATTTAATTTGTTGTATTATAATTGGTTTTCACAATTAATTTAAATTATTTTCAGGTTAATAAAATAAAAGTAAATGTAATATACGTACATGAGTTTTATTTAATAATTGAAGATTATAATCAATTAAACGAATATTATAATTCTTTTTTTATTTTTTATTTTTCTTGTCAAAATAATATATTAGGTTTATTAATGATATTATTAAATAATCTTTATCAACCTCTCCAAGAAAATATTGATAAGATAAATGATAAATTTCAGAATTATTTTAGTTGTGTAAATAACTAAGAAGTTCACATAAATGAATATATATATTAATTGATAATTTACATAAACATATATATTGTATGAATTTTTTTTGTTGAAATAGTGAATTTATATTTCAATTAAAATTTTTTATTATAATGTTAAATTAAGAACATGACAGGAAAAAACCAGACTGAATAAAAGCTAAATAATGGTATATTTTTTCAATTAAAATGTGACTACTAAAAGAAGAAAATAAAGTTTTAAAAATGTATTTATAAAATAGAATAATTAATTAGAATTTATTTAAAATTATTGATATAATTATTTTTATAGATGAAATAGTAGAGTTTCGACATCTACATATATAACATATGAAATAAAACTAAACTTTGAAAAATAATAAATTTTTCTTTTCTTTAATTAAAATAAATAATTTACCAATGAATTTATCTTTTTTTTTTGTTTCTAAGTTAGACGTTTTCTTATATTTTACAGTTTAAAAATCTTTCAATAAACTTTTTCCACACATATATTATACTATTTAAGATTAAGAAAATAATAAATTCTCCTTATCAAAAATTAGAATATATATGAATTTAAATAAATAGATAATGGAAATTTCCTATTATTTTCAATTCATATTAATATAGTACGTATCCTATAGAAGTTGTTCGTAGAATAATAAATCATGACTATCTAATTGTTTACTATAGTTAAATAGATTATTTAAAAGTTGTATATAGTTTTGAACAATATTCTATATATTGATGAAAAATATCTGTTAAGAAAAATCGATGTTCAATGTTTTATCGGCTGAATTTCTTCTATAATGAAAGCGAAATGAATTTAATAATAGTATTGTTACACTATGAATCTATACGGTGTAAAGAGGAAAAAAAGAGCAAATAAAATATAAATTATTCTGTTAAATTATTTTTTGTTTTTATATTTCTAAGATTAGATTTATTTGATGGATTAATTCAAACTAAAAGTTAAATCTATATTTCTTCAAATTCTATTTATAATATCGATCGAACAAATGATATACATTTAATATAATCAACCATTATTGTTCGGTATTGACGCTGTCTCTTATATAGTCACTATTGTCTTCTTTTTTCTGATTAATGATTAATCTATTATTCGGACCAGATATATTATTATTAGAAATAAAATACTAATAATAAGATTTATATGATGAGAGTTAATCTTGATCAACATGGACTAATGAATATGATTATAAATAATAATTATTTAATAATAATAATTTATGTATATATATATATATTGATAATAGGATTGAAAAGATTGTCTTGGAATATGTTTTAGTTAATTAAATATTATTAAAGAAAATAATACTGTAATTATAGGACGTAAATCATATCGATAAAAATATGATTTTTATATATTTAAGTTTTATTTTTTGTTAAAATTCTAAGAATGATGAAAATAATTAAATGATATATAGAATAGTTCTATATTTATCGATTATTTAATTCAACTAAGTTAAAAAAAACATTCGAATAATTGATTTTTATTTTTGCTACTTTTCATATAATAAGATGATTTAGTTGATAAATATATGTTGAAATATTTTTAATATAGTTCTCGATAATATAACATAAGTCATTGATACATATAATTGTTGTTTGGTTAGAAATTATTTTTACTAAAACGCGAAAAATATGTTTGAATTAAATTTCAAAAAAGGAATTTTTTTTGATATACGTTTATATAAATTATTTCCAATGTAAATACAATAGAAGGTAATAAATCATATATATCATCTGTTAAAAATTGCCATAGTAATTCAACATGATTTTAAATGATATCAAAATGAATTTATATATTTAATCTATATTAGAACATAATAAAAGAATTTTTTTATATAAATTCTATCAAGTGTTATTTAAATGTCATGTAAGTTTATTGAATTTTTTTATTAATCGTTCTATTATTAGCGAAAAACATGAAGCATGAAATTTTTAAATGAATGCATCTGTTGATGCACAAAATAATCATGGAATATAAAAATACAATGTAAGACAGTGATGCATTGGTAACCATATCTAAAGTGCTATTAAGAAAAAAAACACAGATTTATCTTGTCTCTTATTTTCTCAAATCAGCTTTCATTTAATGTGAGAATCATGCTAAAAATTTTATGCTACGGAAAAAAAAACACATAATGACTTAAACATGTGATGCAACGTTAACAGTGAATGTACAGTAAGGCTATGCTAATCTAGAATTAATTTCAATTTTTTTTTTTCGATGAGAGAGACTATTGCGATAAAATAAGTAAGTTTTAAAAGAATAGACTTCACGATTTCAGAGTTGAGAAAGCATATTGTATAAGAGATTGTCTAGAATTCGTTCGACTGAAGAAGTCAAAACGAATATAAGATTACCGTCGCTGTTGCATCCTTGCTTCTCAATTTTTCGCATTTGTTTAGAATAATGTGTCATTAACTTGAAATTTCTCATTTCTTAAAAATTACATTTGGTTGAAAATAACTAACACCTATAAAAACATCTGACAAGATATCTTTAAAACTATTTATGATTATTTTCTTCGTTCGTTATTACATTATTTTTGGAAAGATATGTTTTTCTTGTTCTCTATTTGAATAATCAGATTTCAAACGAATAATTCGATCATTCTACTAATATAGCTTAAGTCCTTTTCTATAAATTCTACATTTTTTTGTCTCTTACCTATGTCTTTAATACTCCTTCTTTATATGAAACTAGAGTAGTGCAACTACTTTTTTATTGGAAAATATTTCTCGAAATTTTCAATTGTGCAACAATCTCATATATTACTAACATATAAAACATGTCAAAAATAAAACAAACATTTTTCTTTAAATTGCATTAAAATTCTCATTAAAAGTTTAAATATTTATTTCGATAACTTATATTTCAAACATACGATTGAGATCATACATAGTATTTAGTTTTTTTTAAGTTAGATTTTGAAGCATTTATTAATATATTTCTGGTTTTACCTCTAGAGGAGAATTGACTTTTCTTTTATCAAATTAACTATAAAATCTTCATTATGACAATTAAACAATTAAGATTATGAAAATCTTCTTTAATAATATGAATAGATATTTTTATTTAGAATATTTAGAAAATTAATGTTAAACATATTAGAAATAATTGTTTATTTTTTTTTTTTTTTTTAATCAAGTATTCACATCATTTCAATAGAACAACAAACAATTAATTCTGATAAATGTAATAGATACGTATATACATAGTAATTTAAGAATTAATGGAAATAATAAAAGAGGATTTTCATCTAAATTTATTGCTTCAAGTGTGGGAAGAATTTTTAATGATGATCATAAAAATTTATTTCATTTTAATAAATTATTCCAATGAACATTTATTGATTTAACAAATAAATGATTAGCAACTAAACCCCTCCCCATATTAGAAGCCCCCGGGGGGCTTCTATTAGATCCTGCAAACTTTGGCCGGGTTTTGCTGGGCAAAACTGAAAATTTTGCTGGAGAGACCCCTCCAAGGGGGGCTTCTAATAAGGGGGGGCTTCTAATATGGGAGGGGCTTCTATTATGGGGAGGGGTTTAATGTAGGATCTATAATATCAAATAAACTATGTACATCTATCACACTCTTCAAATAAAAGTTAAAATAATAATTGATGATGACGTTAATATTCATGAGCATCATGCTTTTTGTGTGTAGCCAAGCATATTCACAATGTATCTATTGTAATAATAATAATTATTATTATTGATTTAAAATAAATAAATATGAAAACATATTGTTTTATCTTTAAATAAAAGGTTGATATGATACAATCATATAGATTATGATGAAAACTGAAATATTATTGACTTTGAAGCGAGGAAAAAATCTATTTTCTGTTACTAGAAAAACAGTTTTGTTTGTTGACTTAGTTTATTTCTCCTTAAATTTCAAGTTGAAATCTTGAAATCATTCATTCCACTATTTGTTATAAAGATGATGAGTTGAACAGAAAAAGAGCTATGTAACTATAGTCTCTTCGTAGCAATGAGGTAAATGTTTAAAAGTCTTTGCATGTTTATTCGTTGTTCTATATGATTTCGATTCATTACCATTTCCCATAATATCCATTAATAAATAATACTCATATAGATTTGACCATGTC
>CAJNOP010002079.1:0-20337 GCA_905250075.1 Rotaria sp. Silwood1 | reverse complement strand
CACACACCCACACCCACACACACCCACCCACACCCACACCCACACCCACACCCACACACCCACACCCACACCCACCCACACACCCACACCCCGCCCACACCCACACCACACCCAGAAGTCGAAATAGCTGTTGTTGTTGTTGAATATGTGTTACAACGCTGGGATTTCCTGTTTAACTTGTGACTAAATTATATAAATACTTTTTTTGATAGAATGTCACATAGAGTTTTTATTGAAAGTCCTATAATTCTAAATTTGTTCTTAAAGTTTGCTTTTACTATTTCAAAAGTCGAGCAAGCAGAACATTTTCTCTGTTAATTTATCGATTAATCTTGCGCATTTATGCTCAACTTCTCTTTTCTCCTCAACGAAAAAGTCATACACGAATTAAAAATTGGAAAACAAATGTGGTATTCTGGGTCCGAAACAAAAGCAGCACTTTGAGAGTCTATCCGACATTGAGCAATAAAATAAGCTACTGAGAGAGTAAACATCTGCTGAAGTACTGAACGAATACGTCAAGAACAAATTACCATGGTACAGAGAATCATATACCCAGGGTTAGAAATCCAATAGTAAGATCAATCACAGATTCTTGTACGCTCGTATCGAATCGTATATCATTATCTAATATAATCATATAAGATCGCATGAAAAATCGTACGAAAAATCATGATCATAGAAATCTTACATCAATAATTACAGTAAGCTTCATTTGTGATCCATTAATGAGATCTTGTATGATCAAATAAGATCATATAGTATGATTTAGTATTCATTCGTCGAGAAATCTATATATTATTGATTGCGTCATGTCTTGATATGTCAATTATATTTCAAGTTAAATTCGCATCACTAAGAAAATTTTTATTTATGAGACTAATTTACAGTTAAATAAGCTGAACGGGAGTGTTAAACAACAAAACCAAAAAGAAATAATAAACAAAACTAACGTAATTATCAAAACAACATCACGAACAATCAACGACGAATACAATAATTTCAGCAGTGTGATAAAAATACTAGAGACGAATAGATCGCCCCATTGATAAATCTCTTAAATGATAAAAGTAACTGCGCAATCTAAGCAGCAACCAGGATACTACTACATAAGAAAGGAAACGTTCAAAAGAGGAAATAATCATTTTATCTCGAAAACTATAGGAGTTGCCAGAACAACAGAATTTAATGATCGATAACATAAAAAAAAGAAAGAACATAAAAAATAAAAAATAAAATGGATGTGCCGATATCGATGGCACGTTGCATTGACTTTCCTCCCTTCTCTCTCTCTATTCTCTCTTTATTGTTTCACTGAATGTTTATCTCTCTTTTTCTTCTATATATACGTGCGTTGTACGTGAAGTAGTTATATTCTGGACATGTGAAGTAGCTAAATAAACACCATTACCAAGAGGGGCGCCAAGCTACTCCATCCAGTTTGTCGTTACAATGGATACAAGAAAAACACAAAGAATATCCGGCGAATAATAAAATCATCCAGAAAGAAACCCAAGAAAAGAGTGAACCAAATATTAAAACCATATGTTACAGTTGGGCTTGGAATTTAGTTGAGCTTGAAATCACATTATTTAGTCTGTTTGCTTTTAGATTTCGTTAGAATATAAATAAGACAACTCATTTGGTTGTTATAGGACCCACATTCACACTAAGTTAAAATGTGTCGCATGTGTCGTGATTTGCGATACAGTGTACGACACAAGGAGCTCACTACGACACATTTTCTATTGGTTCTTTTGGAAAAACATATTTCCATTTTTTTTTCAATTTAATTTCATTCAATTATACCTATTCTGAAAACTCAAGCAAGCCAGATCCTGGGATCTGTTCGATCTCGGATTGGGTGTGGGTGTGATTGGGTGTGACTGTGACTATCGGAGTGGGTAGATGTGGCTGTCAATCGTTTTTCTACCGACACCCACACATACATGCCCACACCCATACACCCTATTCGAAGCACACTCTTGAAAATCATTTTCTTCAGTTAACACAGTCAGCTGACGGAGAACTTACTTAGGTGAGAGAAGTAAAGCACTAATAACTTGTTAAATACTATCACGATATTCAATAAAAACGAAATAAAGCATAGAGGCACGAAAAGCTTGGGCTAAAAGAAGAAAATATTCATACAATAAATATCTTTCCTCTGCTAAATAAACAATAAGCAAAGTAAAGTTGTAAAAACACGCGGCAAGTTATTATCCGATCTAACACACAAATTTTGTTCCAGTCTATTTAACCATTTTAGTCATCATCGAATAAAATAAACATGAACTTGACTTCAAACAATGTCGATGTTTACAAAGTTTCTTTAAATAAGTATAGTTTTTCATGCTATCTTAGATTATGGAGAGACGTCGATCAAACTAGTTTAAATTAAAATCGAGAATTCTTGAATAATTTATACTTTGAACGACAGGTTATTAGGTAAAATTAGTTCAAGTGAATATTTCATCTAATGCTTATTTGTTAAAGGTATGATATTAATTACGAATACATGGGAATACAAAGAGTCAACGTACGAAGAGCGCATAAAGTGAAGAAAATTACGAAAAATACTATACAGTTACAATATGCTCTTGAAAAAGACGTTTAGACAGATCAGTTCCTATCAAAGAACTGGTTGACGAACCAGTTCCTATCAAAGAACTGTTGGAACACTCCCCAAGATCGGAACTGATATGGAACTGCTCTAGGCCTACCCACACCCACAAATACAGTTTAATTTTACCATACAGAATAATTGAATCACCAGTAAAATCTTATTCATGTATTCGAATAACTTTTTGTCTTGAGATTCTTCATCTTGGCAAGTCGATTCAATGTGTTTATCTTGAGGATGCTGGTGCGTGTGTCTACTTTTCCGGTGTGGGCTTTCTCTTCAACCACACCGAATGTTTGCTGTGATTCATGATCAACCTTTTATCTAATTACTATTTTTTTAGATAGAAGTGAGTATGTTGATCGAAATTTAGGAAATTTTTCCAGTAGAATTGGAATGAGAAAAAAACAAAGTTATATTATTGCATTGTATAAACATTGAACGATTTCGTTTAAGTTTCCATTCTATGGTGACGCATTTGTTTTTTGAGACAGTAAATAAAGAACGTGAGTTTTTTTAGACAGCAATAAAATGAAAGACAGATTCACCAGTTGATTTAATCACTTATAATGATTACTAATGTGAAAACCTATTCATCAAGGATTTATTTTAATATTTCTCATTTTAGCGAAAAAATTTGTTAGTGCAACTTCTCTGAAGTTGAAATGGTGAGCGTGTGGTTGTGGTTGTGGGTGGCGTGCAGAGAATAACCATGCCCACACCCTCACATTGGTTTTTCTGCTATGGAGTCTTTAAAGTCGGCTTTAATGATAATACCTACCTGAGAGCGAAGCCGAATGGACTTTTCAAGAAAGTAAGACGAATCGAATCAAATTGGAAATTTCTCATGTTGAGCCGAATCGAATCAAGTTGAGACGCCTCATTCGGATTTTGTTCGTTCGATCATGCAATAATGTTACACGTTAGTGATAATTGGCTTAAATGAACAACACATGCAGAAGAAAACAACACCAATTTAGAAGTTGTAATTAAATCCCTCTAAGTGTTGTAAACACATTTGTTAACTTCGAACATGTAATCAAATAACGACTATGAATGATTTAATCCAATTATTCTTTGACAAGTTTAACACTTTTTCAATACATATTTATTGACAACTATACAGAGTCTTTTCTCTTGATAAATGTTATAATAGAAATAAAAATTCATTTCTAATGATAGACATGTATAAATAAAGCGGGGTGTCTGTCTCTTTATATCAATAATGTTTAATTATCTCCGATCGTTTATTTTTTTTCAAATAGTTTGCTTCTTGCTGGTCCAATTTTGCGGCATCGACTCATGTTGGAAATATCAACTGTTCAAGCATTAAGTACAGCGTTACTCTATGGAAGATCGACGTAGAAATTTTACGAACAATTTTATTCTATAAAATCTGTTTTCTTACATGCTGCTAGTATTGCAGAACTAAATAATCGTAAAATATGTAGGAAAATACCACGCATATAAAAATTGAGGAAAACAGTAGAATAAGGGTGTGGGTGTGAGTGTTCGAGAGAAAAGATAATCAACACCCACACCGACACCCACCCACACCCACGCCCCACGCCCACACCCACACCCACACACCCACATGTGCCGATATATGCGTCACGGCTCGCTGCTCTTCTTCTTTCCTCTTTCCTCTTTCTCTCTCTATTGTTCTCTCTGTGTCGTCTCTCTCCCATTGTTTCTGTATCATATATAAGTGTGTGTTGAATGTGCAATAGACACATTCTGGAGATGTGAAGTAGCTAATAAACATCATTATCGAGGGTGGCGGTAAGCTACTCCTCCAGTTTGTCATTACATCATCTCTCTATTTATCGTTACACCACACCCATATCACGAAATTGAAAATACAGTGCGCCTCAATTGATTTTCCCCTCTTGATATTTTTTTGTTTTTATTGTTATACTTCTTTTATTTATTAACCTATCATATATAGGAAGAAAGCCCGGAACGCGCTGCATCTTTTGGTATATTTACATTTAACATCAAATGCAACTTAAAGTCTAAAAAATGTATTAGAAAAAAAAGTGACATTTTTTTTTACTACAAGGTGTCCACAATATGGTAACATTTTTTATTTCGCGTATATCTCGGCTTTGGTCAATGAAAATATTTTGAACTGTTTTCCAGAAGATGCGCCGTGAAAAGCTCTACAAAAGCTGTATGATCAAATTCCTTTTTGCATGTTCTGATGGTTTTTCTTATACTCAAAATGAAAAACCTATATGACAGTGCCACTGTCCATCATATTGAAAATGTTTGGAAGAATTTTTATTTTGTATATATCTTGACTTGAGAAAATGATGGAATATTGAATTTGTTTTTGAAAGATGTGCCGTTGAACGCTTTACAAAACACGTATAGACCAAATCCTATAGCGAATCAGAAAAGTCCTCAAAATATTTTGTATATGATGGGAAGTGACACTGCCGTGTAAGTTATTCATTTTGAGTATAAGAAAAACCATCAGAACAGGCAAAAATGAATTTGATAGTACAGCTATTGTAGAGCTTTTCACGGCGCATCTTCTGGAAAAAAAATTCAAAATATTATCATTTACCAAAGCCGAGATATACATGAAATAAAAACTGTTACAACATTTTGGACACCAGGTATTGTAGTGAAAAAAATGTTACTTTTTTTTCAAATGCATCTCTTGCACTTTAAAATGTATTTGATGTTTAATGTAAATATACCAAAAGATGCAGCGGGCTCCGGGATTTCTTCCTATATATAATAGGTTAATAAATAAAAGAGGTATAGCAATAAAAACTAAAAAATATCAAGAGGGGAAAATCAATTGAGGTGCGCTGTATTTAGTTAGCTGCTTAGATTTTGTGAAAAAATTCGTGACTAACTTTCAGTAAAATCTTTATAGTTTTTGAACACAACAAGTTATTGATGTCGACCGTGTGTAGATCAGTAGAGGAAAAGTTGGGCTATCTTTCTATTATATTATTACTAAGAAAGCATATTGTTTTTGTGACAGATTAAGTTCATTTTGAAAACTCATAATATATCCAAGAAGAAAAATGACTGAAATTTTTCATTAGAGCCTGTCCACGGATGGTATTATTCCGTCACGCTCTGTTTATGGTGAATAAGGAGTCGTGGACAGCTTTGCAATTTTCAAAAGCACAATTTTTTGTCCAAAAGTGCAAAAACATTTGATCTTAAACATTGAGTCGTTTGTACGTAATGAAACAAACAAAGCATGACGGAATAACGCTTTGCATGGACAGGCTCATTAACTTCCTACACAGAGAGAGCAATGTCGACTCTAGATAGTGCTGAAAACCAGAGTAATTTCACTCTTATTGTTTTAAAGTTATTCAAAAAATGCCCACGGTTACTTTACTCTGAAAGGACAACAGAGAAAATAATATAAAAACTGTACAGTATCATGTTACATGTAAGGCATACTTCTCTTGTATTCAAGAGTGAAGATATAAAAGTACATTCTAAAATTTCTATGAATCAATAAAAATCAGAGTATTTTATAAAGGATCTAGCATCAAGTTATATTCCTTAACCAACTTTTCTTAATACACTATTGTTGCCGGTAGGCATTGCGTTTAACAAGTATTGTGTAATATCATGTTTTATTTCTTCGGCATAAGTTAGAAAACTGCATTATCATCATTGTAATCTACATGAGATTTATCAAATATCAAACTGATGATGGTCGTTAGTCAGTACGATTATTAGAGAACATAAGAATAGAATATAAAGTTATAAATCAAGAAAATTCATTGATAAATCGTGATTTTCAATAGAAATCGGCAAAAATCGGTTTTTTTTTGACAATAAAACTAAAGTTCAATAGTAACAATCATTCAGCATTGACTAAAATATTTCGAATGATGAATAAACACTATTCAACTTAAAGTTAGGCTTGATTCAAGAAGAAAAACTATAACTTTAATTATTTTCAAAATCTGTAATAATTGTCGATGTAATTATTTTGCGTTAATAAAAAGAGACAAAGAAAAAAAAAGAAAACAACACTATGATACATATACTGTTGAAACGAATAAAATAAACAAAGAAAAAGCAGAATATTGCGAGAAATAAATTTCAGAGAAAAATAAAAAAAATAAAATAAATAAATATTTTAATTTTTCTTTTCTTCATTAAGACAAGTTAAAAGAAAAGTATGTCGTTGATTTCTATCAAGATGTTCGTGTAAAATTGAAAGTGCTAGAATATCAATAGAAATATTATATATATCACCAGATTCTTCATTTGCTTTTTGTATTTGCTCTTTTGTTGGCCAACATTTTTGTAAAAGTAAAAGAAAACGAAAAAATAAATTACGTTCTTTTGTTTTTAAACGTTCAATTATAATACTAACAACTTTTGATATATCATCTTGTCGTAAAAAATTTTCTTTTACATTTCGAAATATTTCATCTTGGATTTCATATGATATTAATGGTAATGGTAATGATTGTAAAAGATGTAAAAGTATCATAAAAATTTCTGATGTTGTATAATTTGTAAAATTATAATTATTTTCATAGATTTGATTACGTATTGGTATTAAATCTAATGAATCTTGTATTTCAGAATTAAATATATTCAATAAATTAATATCATTACGTTCTCTTAAACAATCAATTAATGAAATAAATATTATTGGTGGATCATTAATCATTTCTATAATATGTTCTTTAGATGATTTATTATAATTATCTGTATATATATATTTTTTATTTTCATTATCATAAAGTGTACATGGATATTCATCTAATGATAAACCAAATGGACCTTTATCTAATGTTATATCTAATGTAATAAATGTATCAGCACCATTTTCAACATGTAATATAAATATATCATTTATTTGTTTAATATTTATTTTAGCTTCAAAACTAATATTAATATGTTGTTCTTGTTTAATATTTATTGTATATGGTGGATTTGGTGTAAATGTTAAACATTGAAATGATGTTGATATTGATGATGGTATTATTGTACATATACATGTACATTCACCAATATTTTTAATTGTTAATAAATAATTTGGTTTATCTAAATAACGTATATGATTAAATATAATTTGTGGAGGTCGTGGATAAACTTCAATTGTTGGTATTGATTCATTTTCAATACGATCAGATTCACGTATTAATTCTTCACGAATACGATTTGAACGTTTTTCATCACATGAATATTTAATAACAACTAAATATAAACCACTAACTGGACGATGATCACTAAATTTAATATTTGCTGATGATGAATAATGCATTGTTTGAATTGTTTCTAATTCATTTTGATTATTCATATGAACTGTTGTACGTTTTGAACGATATAATATACGATCAGTCCATGATGGTGTACGAAATTTTTCACTTGTATCATAATTATCTGTATTTATATCGAATTTATATGTTGGTAAAAAATTCACAGGTGGTTCATAATAACCTGTAAAAATACGTTCTAATTTCATTTCACAACGTAATTGATCTTTTTCTTGTAAAGGTACAGTTGATAATTCACTTATTGCTTTACGAACTTGTTCATTAGCTTGAGATATTCGATAATTCATATCACCACACCAAAATATTATATCATGATCACTTATTTTCCACCTAAAATAAACATTAAATTATAATTGATTAAGATAAAATAGAAACAAAATATGTTTTAGTTCAATTTTCTTTTTATTAAGAATTTTCATACGAATTTATATTTCTCTCTTTGAACAATAGATACATTAAACATATAAAAATATATAATATTGAAAATTACTTTCACAGAAGTGTTGAAATATAAATAGAAACAAATTATAGATATAGTGAATAGAAAGTCTACTAAACTTTTATTGAAGTAAACAGAGCAATTTTTTTTCGAATCAATAAACATATGAAATAAATTTTATCTTGAACATCATAGCTGTTATTAAGTCTATATAGAATCATAGTTTCATATTTTCGGTCTTAGAAATATTCATTATAGATATTATTTATCAACGAAAAACTCGAGAACAACAACTAAAGATGAATATAATATGATATTGCTTTTTCTTAATGTATGATCTCTAAAGAACTCTGGTAATAAAAGGATGGTCGAAAAGTTTTCGGACAAATGTCTGTTCATTTTTGATCAACTAGAAAGTATTTTCGACAAGTCAAAATCAGAATTTTATACTCTTTTCGAATATGGACTCAAAAATTTTGTGTAAGTTTTTCTTCGAGAAGGGAGACCAGAATTTCGGCCCGCGGAATTTTCGACCCGGACTTTCGGCCCGGTCCGAAATTCCAGTGATTTTTCGGGCCGGGCCGAAAGTCCACAAAGAATTTCGGCCCATGACCACATTGACCCTAAAATAAAAAACCTAATTTTTTAAAATTAGTTGCTGGACATCGTAGTGCTGAGCAGGACGTCATAGTGCTCAGCTATATGACGTAATGCTGGGCAGAACGTCATAGTGCTCAGAGATGTGACGTAATGCTGAGCAGAACGCCATAGTGCTCAGCGATATGACGTAGCGCTGAGCAGAACGTCATAGTGCTGAGCGGTATGGCGTAGGTGTGGGGTAGTGTGGGTGTTGAAGGAAGAGACATCCACACCTCATACCCTCTGCTCAGCACTACATCATACTACTCAGCACTATGCCATACCCCTCAGCCCTATGGCGCTTGCTCAGCACCACGCCATACCGCTCAGCACTATGACATCTTGCTCAGCACTACGACATACTGCTCAGCATTACACCATACTGCTCAGCGCTACGACATATCGCTGAGCACTATGACGTCCTGCTCAGTACTACGACATATCGCTGATTACTATGACGTCTTGCTCAGCACTACGTTGTCTAGCAACTAATTTTGAACAATTAGGTTTTTTATTCTAGGGTCAATGAGGTCATGCCCCGAAAGTCCTCCAGGAATTTCGGCCCGGTCCGAAAAATCACCGGAATTTCGGACTCGGCCGAAAGTCTGGGTCGAAATTCATGGAACCCGTTCGAGAATAGTGAAATAATCATTGATAAGCTCAAAAAACTTCGTTTGAACAGAGTTTGTTGACTGAAGTTTTCGGTGAAGATATGAATTCATTTTGACCTGCTGGACAGCATTTTGAATGAGTCAAAAACTGTAGGTGATGACCGAAATTTTGTACTGTCTTTGAATACGGGCTTAGAAATGTTGTATCTATTTTTGTTCAAGAGCAGTGAGGAAATTTTTGAAAAGCTTGAAAAATGATGACTTTATTTTAAATGGTGAATTAGCACAGTTTTGTTCTCACTATAAGTCTCTTTTCAAACATGCTAAAAATTGTTGGAGTCGACCATTTTGTAGAGCAGACACTTCTCTACAAAATATGATATTCAACTAAACTGTAGCTTTTATCCAACTGTAGTTACAATCATTCTGTCAAGATCTCTTTTTCAACGTAAAACAATTATAATGAAAAAGTAGATTTTTGAAAAATAAGTATTTAGGAAAAAAGAAAAATTGAAGTGTTTTATCGAAAGACAAAAACAAAAAAGTTTAAATAGTACATTTTGTAGAGAAACTTCTAATCTACAAGTTGATGTATAAATAAAGATTCTAACTTTGAATTTCGAATTGTAATAATGAAAATACAAAAGTATGCAAAAAAAACTTTTTCTATCCAAACTAAGTTTTTTGAACTTGTCAAAGATTATTTCACAAAAAAACTGGAACAAAATTTCTGAGTTCATATTTTCGAAAAGAGCATATAAAATTCTACTTCTGACTTGTCGGAAATATTTTCTTGCTGATCAAAAATAAACAGACATATGTCGGAACACTTTTCGATCATCCATTAGTTATTAGAAAACTTTTACAGTCTTAATTTTACTTACCATTGACTAGGAATAGATGAGTTTTGAGGATTCGGAGCACTACTATTAGCTGTTGTTGGTGTATACCAAAGATAATCTTTAATTGAATAAGTAGGACCATCAGTAAAAGCCATACGTGATTCAATAATTTGATAATCATCATTACGTCGTTGTGTTTGTCCATCACCCGATGCAAAATGTGAATTAACAAAACATATATCAGTTTCATAAAAACGAAACCGAATACCAACTCCACCTTTATTACCAGCAATACCCATAAAACCAGTTGGAACTGATGAACGAGATATTAATGTACATTTTGATATATGAGTTGAACGTACATAAACAAATAATAATATACCTAAAAATAAATCAATAAATTTCAATGAAAAAAATCAATTGATATTATGGTTTTTCGAAATTTATGAACAGACAATACTATTGAAATTACTTCTATGAAGATATTTGATTTCTTTTATGTCAAAGTATCTAAAAGTGAGTCTCGATAGAGTTATTTGTATATTACTTATTTGTGCTGTGTACAGATCAATATCTATCACATATTCATACAGGGTGTCCCAAAAGTCCGTCGGAAAAGTTAATTCAAATATCTCTTATACAACTCAAGCAATTTAATTGATTTTTTTATAATGTGTTAGTATGTTCTTTAAAGTTTTATTTCACATAATTTAGTTTGCAACAAATATTCAAAATGATTACCATGAAGTATAATACCTAAATCCATCGTTTTTGAAATCTCTAAAAAAAATTGCAGAAAGTTTATTTTCGAGCTAATTTCGTTTCGTTATCGGTTCTTATTTTGAATTCAACCAAATCTTTATATATATATCTTATGTATATAGGTCTCTACTTTATATTTGTTAATAAACCATTCAAATGAAAAGAGACTTTGTATGAAAAAAAAGAGCTCTTCTGATTGTGGATATTTTGTAATTTGCGTATCAAAGTGATATAATTTCAACTCGATCTTATGAATCTTCTCTATGACATGATAGGAGAAATTACACTCTATATGGATTCATTAGATGATATTCAGTGATAATTCGTCCTGATATTGTCCATGGAATGAAGTAGGCTGTTGCAACAACCCGAACACTTGATAGTGGCACATTTTCACAATTATCATAAACTTTGCTGATTTTCTCTTTTGTAGTTTTTGAAGGTCTTTCAAATTGTTGTCTGTTTACTACTATACTCATTTCGCAAAGGCCTTGAAAAGCGGCAATAGCACAGTCCATGTGTAGCGTTTTTATGTCAAATTCGACTTGCATTTTTCCTTTCACAATGATAGGTAACTCAAATTTGGGCATTAATAGAACTATTCTAATTCTAATAGTTATAGGCACAGACATTTATCCAAAAATATACAGAACAAAACTTTAAAGAACATACTAACATACTATAAAAAAATCGATTAAATTGCTTGAGTCGTATAAGAGATATTTGAATTAACTTTTCCAACGGACTTTTGGGACACCCTGTATATTGAACTCGACTAATGATAATAATCAGCACTTGCTATTTGACTGTTTCATGAGTGCGACTAAACTATTTAGAAATTCTAATGAACAGTGTTTTATCCAGGTCTTTTCCTCCGGAGGGACGATTTGAAATTCCGAGAGGGCGAAAAATTTTTTTCAGGTGGGCAAGCCATATAGTTCGTCGCGCGATGATCGCGAACTCGATTTTCGGAGGGGAGGGGCCTCCCAGCGCCCCTCTGGATAAAACACTGCTAATGAAAGTATTCTCGAGGAAAGATTTTGAGCCTATTTCTTGATATTCGATACATTTCTATTAGAAAATTATGGTTTTAGTGAAAATTAATGTGATATTCAGAATTAGCAATTTAAATTGAGTAGAATTTCATGTGTTTGAAATATTTTTGTAAACTATTTTACAGTTTTCGTTAAATTCATTTTTGGATCTAATCCTCAAAGAGCCAAAGATTTATTATCAAAATCTACTGAATATCAAGAAAATATATTTAAAATCTTCTCTTAGAAATAATGACATTAGAATTTCTAAAATAGTTTTATTCGTACTCATGAAATGGACAAATAAACGAGTACTAATTGTCATCATTAAGTGAATTTAGTATAAATTCATGTGATAGTCATTGTCTATTTCAATTGACCTGTGTACAACATACATAATTACTAAATAATTAATTCTACTAGAATTTACTTAAGATCATCTTGTATTATACATTGACATAGGAGAAATTAAATTTTTCAAAGTGACAAGTGTTAACAATTATTGACCATTCAATTCTTTTGAAAAATTTCATATTATTCTTACCCATTAATCTAACACGATTAAGTAATTCAAATTTAATATTTTCTTCATTATTTTTTTCATAACATAATTTAATTGTTTGTCGTACAATTTGTTCCCATTCATCTTCTTTTTTTTTATCATCATATATATATGCACCACCACTTGTATCAATTTCTTGAAAACCAACAGCAATTATATCTGGAATATATATTTGTTGTTTATTTTCATTATTATTATCGTTTACTTGATAAAGCCATTCTTCAAGTAAAATATTTGATGGTGCTTGTCGATTATTAACATTAAATGTTCCAACAAGTACATAAAATTGTTTATAACATGTATATTCATCTTCACGTTCTTTTAAACGTATTTCTAAACGTTTTGATGAATTTGACATGAATAAAATATACTAATCATCTAAAAATCTATTTTTTTCTTCGAAAAAAAAAAAAAAACAAAATACAAAAATTATTTTTCGATTGTCTCTCTCTCTTTTTTTTTGTTTTTATTTATTTTGTTTTCTTCATATAAGATACAGTTATAGAGAACAAAAAAAGAAAAAGAAAGCATGATTATAAATTTATACACAAAAGTGACTAGTTTATTTTTGTTATTTTAAAATGAAGTTTCTATGAGATGATGAAGAAACACCATTAGTTTGTTTAAATGAATAATGATATGAACGTTGATGAATATTATTATTTGTATCATTATTTAATAAAGAATGTTTATTATTAGAATAATAACTAAAAAGAAAGAAAAGAAAAACTAAAGATTATATTTTCAAATATATAAATGATATTTACTTATCATCACGTGATGAAGAACGTGATCGTCGTTTTTTATCTTTTTTTCGATGACTATTATGATGTCGTTTGTCTTTTTGATGTTTGTGTCTTTTACGTGATGATGATGATCTAAAATTTAAAAATATATTTTTGTTTTTATTTAGAAAAATAAATAAAATTTAATATAAATATTAACCGAGATCGTGAACGACTACGATGAGAAGTTTTCTTTTTCTTTTGAGAATGATGAATTGGAGAATGAGATAATGATCGTGATGATGATCTAAATAAAAGATAATATTTAATACAAAAATAAAATTCATAAGATAGATAGAAGTACGTTTAGTCTTATTCATAAACACTAGAAAGAGATCATCAACAAATCCTATGCAAAAACCAAGACATTCTCAAAAAAAAAACTTGTTTGCACCTTCTTCAAGGCATGATCAAAAAAGGGAAGGTTACCTTCCAGGAGGGTTCCGGAACTTCGCCAATAAGACTTCCGCCAATGGTGAAAGTCCAGGGGTGTATTGTCGAATGTCCAGGGGTATATTGTCGACAGTCCACATGACTTTCACCAATTTGCAAGAGTTCACAAAATGCTCAGGAAATAGTGAAATCCTCTGTTGGAGAATGTTTTAGATTATCGTCAGTACTGGCGAAAGTCATGTAGACTTTCGCCAATTGACGAATGCCCAGGGCGCAGTTATTTATCTACTGGATGGGCTGGGTGGGCGCCGTCCACCCGAAACTTTGATTCGCCCACTCGAAAACAGACAGCAGCCATTCGTCTACTGGCTGGGCCGAGTGGGCGCCGCCCACCCGAAATTTCGACTCGTCCACTCGGGAAACGAAACCTAGATAAAACACTGCCAGGGCGCATATTGACGAAACGTATGTGGACATTCGCCAACGGCGAAAGTCATTTTGGCGAAAGGGGTAACCCCCATTTCGCCAACCCCCCCCCCCCCCCTCTTTCTAGAATCGACTTTTTATATACGACATATGATTAAATTTTCAAATCTGCAAACTAAGACTTATAGATATGCAAATCTTATAGCGAACGATAACAACTACTAGACTTTTTTCTGAACAACAAACTTATTTGTTAGTTAAATTCAACATTACAAACAATAATTTTTAATAGTCTCAGAAGAATGACCTATGGCAATATAGAAACATTTTATTTGAAATGCAAATATTAGATTGTTTTTATCATGGTCAATCATTCTTAAAAGACAATGATTATCTGTTAGAAGTTTTTCATTTTTGTGGATTTTGTGTTAGCCTAATGAATACATGTGAGTTTTGAATTTTAGCACATTAATAAAAAGCTACTCGTTACTACGTCGAATGAAGAAAAAGTTTTATTTCTCACACTCTCGATTGTATATGTAACTCAAGAAAATCAACATTAAATAGGATTATATACGATTTGAATCTTATCGAATGATTTTTACCTGCTTTGAGAGCTACTTCGTTTTTTTCGATGATGATGACGATGATGATGATGTCGATGATTATTTACTAATGATGATTCACGTGAACTTTCACGATCATGTTTTTTAGTAATTTTTCCATTTGTAGCTACCATTGTATTGGTTACTTCATCTGTAGTTGTTGTAATTACAGAAGGTACTAACGAAAAAAAAAAAATTGAAATTTATAATTTTATTTTTTTTGTTTACTTTCTGGTTGTATAATAGTCGGTGTTGAAAAAGAAATTACTGTTGATGGTATAGAATTTTGTATTGTTAATTGTTGAGCTGGTGAATCACTACCTAATTCAGGTCGTAATTTTTTTCTTTCATCTTCTCGTTTTTCACGAAATGAATTAATAATTTTTTCGAGTTCATCAAGTGATTTCTAAAAAAGTTAAAAATTTAAATAGAAAATTATTTTCTTTTTTCTATTACTGGTCGATGTTTATATAAACGAAGAATAGCAATCATAATATAATGAATTTCTTCTGGTTGTGCACCAAATATAAGATACCATGGTGGATTTTTTGGTAAAGAAATCTATGTAATTTAAAAAAGAAAATTAATTAAAGATAGAAAATTTTAATTTATATATTTTACTTGAAGAGTTCGTGCTGCTAAATCAATACATGCACAAGCAATTGTTTCAGGTGTAAAACGTAGAAAAATATCCGTACGTAAACTATCATTCATATAATTCCTAAAATGAACAAAATCAAATCATAAGTTTCGACTTTTTTTTGTTTTTTTTTAATTTATCTATCAATTAATAAAATGAATCTATTCTATCAAGTATCGGTATTTCGGTAATTAGAAAATAAAAATATGTTCTCAAAATATAAATTTTAAATAGGAAATCGTTTGTTATGTTTGAAATGAACAAAGCTGAAAGAAAAGATTTTTTTTTTTTTTGTTTTCTATAAACTAATTTATAGAATATTTATTATTAAATTTTAATATTTTGAGATTAACAAAACCGAACACTGATTTAGATATTTACAAATTTTATGATGTATTATTTTTTCAAGAATTAAATAAAGTTTCATATTATGTTGAGATTTCACAACAAAAAAAATGATTAAAATTTTTAGAAGCTCGAATAATCATATAATAGTATAGATCAAAAGTTTTTAGAAATATTGAAAAATTATATAATTTTGAGAAGTACAGAATATTTTGCAATAGAAATTTTTTTTTTTGGAATTCTAAATACTACTAATTTTGCTACAAAATACTACTAATATACCCAACAAAGCATTCAATTAAGAAACAATGTGAGATTTTTTATTGGATTAGCACAAAAAATGTACAAACATGTGACACACACAAGAGCCAAATATGAAGTGAAAAATTGTGTAGAAAAAAAACAAAGATGAATTACCAAACTTCTAAAACAAAATGAAAATTATTGAAAGAAGGAATATCATTCGCTATGGTAAGAAAATTTGTAATTCTTTTCTACATAATTAGAATTGTTTTGATGAACCCTATACTAGTTGTTATACGTTTTATTTAATTTTATATAGAAAAGACAGTACTCGGAATTTCAGTCAGAGAAACTGAATCGTAATATCAGACCAACAATAGTAACAATTTTTACAAATACCCCCAGGAAAAGCTTGGCCCTCCTGTGGCGTCGGCATTAGATTAAAGAATAAAAACTAGCACGAAAGTTTCTCGCTGATTAAATACACTTTCAACTATCATTCTTTTCACAGTCACTATTGAAACGTTTCTTTTTTCTTTTTGTTTTCATTTCCTAATAGCTTAGAAAAACGTATTTCAATTAAATCGATAATAATAAACCCTTAATATTCTCTAAACTGTATTATATGTTATAATTTCTAATAACAAACATAAATATTTTGTTATTTAAAAAAAAAAATCTTTCTTTTTTTCCAGCTTTGTTCATTTTTCTAAAAAAATAAAAATACAAAGAGAGAGAAAAAGCAAAAAAAGAAAAACCTCTAAAATATAATTTAAATCAAACATAACAAACAAATCATCTTTGATAAAAACTAGAAAATAGAGAGAACATATTTTATATAAAGAATTTTTTTTTTTTTTTACAAAAAAAATAATATTATACCGACCGATACTTGATCATATCCAAAATTATAGTCGAGTGTTGATTAAAACGACCCGACGTTGTAAATGTGTATATATTCCGGTTGAATAAAACGGTTATATACGATATAATTCCATTAAATCCTGGACGAAAGACAAGAAATAAGTTAATTTAAAAAAGTTTAAATTTAAATATAAGAAAGAAAGAGGGAAAAATACGATGAAACATCCATCAATAAATTTTCTCCATACTTCCTTTTTCTTTTTTTTTTTTTCTTCTGAAAAGACAAAACTCCAATTCATAATCAACTATTTTAACTAACAAATAAAAAAAAACAAAAACAAATAAAAAAAAACCATCTTCAATCGACTCATTCTTGCTATTTTAAATAATCTTATTGGTTTTTTTTAATTTCTTAACGGTAAGGATAGAAATAAAATAAAAAATATTTACCAAGATGTTTGAACCAAATCATTTTCACGTTCTTTTTCAAGAACTTTCAAATACATTGTAATCATCTATAAAAATTAAAAAAGAAATTAAAATAGTTAAATCTTATTATAAATATTACTTTATGTGGATGTTTAACATAAACACAAAAACCAAGTTCTTTTAATAAACGTCGTTCAGCTTTAATAACTTCATTTTTTTTATCAATATAACCTTGATCAATTAATAATGGATGAATCATACTAAAACAAAAAAAGAATTCTTCTTTTATAAAAAAAATATTTTTATTTAATTGGAAATAAATATTTACCTTCCAGATCGAACTTGTTTTATATGATGAAATACATTAATAACATCTCGAATACGTCGAGCATTTTCTTCAATTTTAGCTGCTAGATTTGTACAAGCCATAGCAACTATTTCCATTTGACGACGAATAAATGATGAAGAATAAAAATAACGATGAAATAAAACTTGACCAGTTGCTACTGCTGTCTAAAGAAAACAAAAAAAAATAGAACATAAAATAAAATTATTATTATTATTATAAATTACTTGTGGTAATTTCAATAATAATGATGCTGTTTGTATAAGTTCACAACCGGTTAATCTTAAATCATATTCAACATCCCATGGTAAACCTTCAATTGTTGATGGTGTTGGATTAGGATAAAGTTTTTCTGATGGTAATAAAACATTACTTAGTGTCAAAACGATACGTCCATATTCTGACATTTTTTTTTTAATGAAATAATATGAAATGAATCAATCTATCTTTGTTATTTATTTATTTTTTCACTCACTGACATATTGGAATATTTATTTAGAGATGTCGCTCTTTTTGTTTTTGTTATAATAAACTTTCTGCATTAATGTGTAAATTTAATAAATTATATGAATAATAATATTTTCATTTATTGGTACGTACCCACACGACACAGCGAAGTGCATCATCAATAGCGGAAAATGCACTTTGAGATGGCGCCACAAATCTTGACACTTTTTGAAGAATTTTTAATATGGCATTTTGAACTTATAAAATAATATAATAATTTTAGTAATATCAATTTTATAGGCCTCTGTTCTGTTTCAGAGATCACCACTGATTGGTCGCTAACTACGCATAGAACTTAGTACTAACGTGAAGATCCTTTCAGCCAATCATGTTAAAAAAATTACTAACGACACCTAGCGGAGCTTTTGAATGCCTCTTTTTTTTATAGAAAACCAAAATTAACATATGATAGAGAAAAATTTGCTCTATCTACTGATACCTAAGTGATATTTGGCCGTCCTCAAAATCGGAAAACACCAATCATGTTGGACTCGCTATTGTTTCTCGTATATTTCACTATGCTCTTCGCCGTATGGTCTAGCAAATAAATGACAGTTTTATTTGCGTTAATTTAAAATCTATGCATATTGTAAGAACAAAAGTTTAATGCTAACGACATTAGACTCCCGATTTTTAATATATTGAAATATTAACTTTGATCATTTACAAAATGAAATCAGGTGAAAATTTTGTTTTTTTTTTCTTATGTAAAAAGAATGTTTGTCCTACTTGATAATGCCGATTATTCTGCGCCTCAATAAAAAATCAAATTTATGTGAATTTATTGAGTTTTTTTATTCTATCGGCTAGAATATATTTTGATTTGAAAAGCGGAATTCAAGATTATTAAGCTTTTTTCCTTGAATCTATTATCAATCGAACATTTGTTTTTGTTTTCTTTCTAGTTCGAAATCATGCAAGAACAAATATCAATATAAATCGACAAAGATTAACAATAAAAATTTGTTTTAATCTAAAAGATACGACTTATATACAAAAAAAGATAAATATAATCTTGTAAAATCAATACTAATAAGAATAAAATATATCATTCATAATTAAATTTAATCTAGTCCATCGTGACCTACATGATTGATCAATAAAATAAAATGATCCTGTTTTGCTTAGACATTTTTTATAAATTAAAAATAAAGTATTTCATCAAATTAAGATTATTTTTTTAATTAAATACTGAAATAAAACAAAAAAAAATTATTTGAAATTTAAAGAAACATGCTCATGTTTTACTTTTTTTCCCACTTTAAAAAGTACTTCACAAGCACTTATAAAAATAAAGTATTACGCTCATTCAAGTTAATTACTGTAGCGTTTTGCATACAATATATGTAAATAAGAAAAACTATTTTCAATCAAATGGATAACTTTTCTTTTTTTTTCATGTAGAAGACTTGTGAAGAATATTTAATATACATTCATATCTATATAAATGACTTTTAATTCAACTATGTTGAGAAAAAAAAACGAGAAATTTAGAAAGATAAGGTTTGTTTCCATCTTTCAGCACTTTGAGAATGTAAAATATAGCATATAAATTATTTTAGCAAGGGAATATCTATCTATGTAAGACTTATTAGGGTTGAAGAAATTTTTCGTGGTTGTTTCGCAAACTAATATCATATTTTTTGGTTAGTTTTTATAGTGATTTCTCAGATTACTCTAGTATAGTCTAACGAGGGAACATTCCCATTTGTCACATTGTTTTTGAGTCGAGCGTATTCACATCATGTAGGCTCTAATGATCTATAAATACTCTGAAAAAAGTTCGTGCTGCTAGCTTATGACTACCGAGATATTGCATTTTTACTGTATGTTTAAGAAATAAAGCCGTGGTTCCCCTCAAGAACACTAGAAAAACTGAATTTCGAATTTCAACTTGAAACTTTGCATAGAGATAGCCCAGGTCGAATTCACCCTGTCGAATCCGATAGAAATTCGCCGGAAT
>CAJNOP010002078.1:0-20344 GCA_905250075.1 Rotaria sp. Silwood1 | reverse complement strand
ATGCCCAACAATGTGTTAATTTCCTTAGTGAAATCAAAAAAGAAAAGGTATTTATGATCGTATCAGGTTCCTTGGGTCGTCAGATAGTACCAGAAATCGAAGTATGGCCACAACTGGAAGCAATTTATGTGTTTTGCGGCAACCAATCGGTTCATGAACAATGGGCTAAAAAAATAAGCAAGGTTAAGGGTGTATACACAAAAATAGAACCAATTTGTCAAGCACTTGAAATTGATCGACAACGATGTGATCAAGCTATGATCCCGCTCAGCTTTAATGGACTTGATCCATTATTTATGTATACACAATTGTTAAAGGAAGCACTCTTGGAGATCGAAGATGATGATAAAAAATCCATCAAAGACTTGACTGATTATTGTCGTGAACAGGATGATATTTCTGAAGATCAAATTAAACGTGTTGAACGTGAATATCGTGATCATACACCAATATGGTGGTATACAGCGGAGACATTTATTTATCCCATGCTCAATCGTGGACTCCGACAAATGGATGTCGATATTATCCTGAAAATGGGCTTTTTCATACGTCATTTACATCAACATATTAAAGAATTACATCGTGAACAACAAGGGAACATGCCAGCAAAATTTCAAGTCTTCCGTGGACAAGGTTTGTCCATGGAAGATTTTGAAAAAATGAAAAAAACCAAAGGAGGACTTATGTCCTTCAATAACTTCCTGTCAACAAGTCGTAATCGTCAGATATCTTTCAACAACTTTGCACGACCAGCTACAAACAATCCTAATTCAGTCGGCATCCTCTTTATTATGAACATTGATACGGCTATTTGCACAAAATCATCAACACCATTTGCTGAAGTAAGCAAAGTTGGTTACTACAAAGATAAAGAGGAAGAAATACTATTTTCAACACATGCGATTTTTCGTATCGATCGCATCGAAAGAATTGAAGATAAACATACTGATCGTTTATGGCAAGTTAGTCTCACCATCGTGGGTAATCAAGATGATGAGCTTAACAAACTTACAGCACACATACGCGACGATGTCAACTCGAAAGCACCAAAACGAGGATGGTCACAACTAGCTTTCATACTTCTCAAACTGGGCGAGCCTGCAAAAGCTGAAAAGCTCTACAAGATACTCCTCCCACAGGCAACTTCTGATACGGCTCGAGCAGATTACAACCATAAACTTGGTTGGGCGTATTATGACATGGGCGAGTACTCGAAAGCACTTTCGTCGCATGAACGATCACTTGAAATCCGTAAAATAGCTCTCCCTCCAAATCATCCCGACTTGGCTTCTTCCTACAACAACATCGGGTTGGTGTATTATAACATGGGCGAGTACTTGAAAGCACTTTCATCGCATGAACGATCACTTGAAATCAAGAAAATAGCTCTCCCTCCGAATCATCCCGACTTGGCTGCTTCCTACAACAACATCGGTAATGTGTATAAAGACATGGGCGAGTACTCGAAAGCACTTTCATCGCATGAACGATCACTTGAAATCAAGAAAATAGCTCTCCCTCCGAATCATCCCGGCTTGGCTGCTTCCTACAACAACATCGGTAATGTGTATAAAGACATGGGCGAGTACTCGAAAGCACTTGCGCCGTATGAACGATCACTTGAAATCAAGAAAATAGCTCTCTCTCCGAATCATCCCTCCTTGGCTTATTCATACGACAACATTGGTTTAGTGTATTCTAATATGGGAGAGTATCCAAAAGCACTTTCATCCCATGAAAAAGCACTAAATATCCTAGAAAAAACGCTACAGCCAAATCACCCTGAATTGGCTAGTTGCTACAACAACATCGGCTTGGTGTATGATAACATGGGCGAGTATTCGAAAGCACTCAAATTTCTGCAAAAAGGACTTGAGGTACGACAAATATCACTTCCACCCAATCATCCAAATATCGCACAATCGAAAAGAAACATTGAAAATGTAAAAAAGAAAATGTAATTGTTTTTTTTTTCGTTTTTAAAGAGAAAATAGACTGACCATCTTGAAATCTAAGCTCGCCGAAGCAAGCAGCTGCAAAATTTCGCGCACGCGCGACCAGAGATACCCTCGGTATTCTGCTGGCTCGTACAGTGGACAAAGCCGGCAATGGTTAGGCAAACATACATCGATGTACGTATGAATAGTACAACCATGAACATCATCTTCGAAAAGACGATGACGAAATGGACGCTTCTATTCATACATACATTGATGTATGCTATGAAGGCCTACCATCTGCACGGGTCACCAACAGAACGTCGGAGATCCCTGGGAAGGTTCATTTGTTCTAGAGCCACCCTCAAAAGCTCCATTAGTTAGAAAATTATTTTTGTTTTTCTGTTATGAAGAACGAGAAGTAGAAACGGAAGAAAGAAAAGGTATGAAAACGGAAAGACGCGATAAAAGACGACGTCAAGGTTACGAAATGATAATACGCAGCGCATGATAACAACCGGTGTTTGTCAAGCAATGGAATATTGAATGCACGATATCTTTGTCGTCTTTAAACATTTCATGTTCAATTCGTTTGTGTTTCATCTCGAAAGTGTAACGATCATTTGAATGTCGTGCACTCACCATTCTAGCAAACAAACGATGATTGAATAAAACAGCGCATAGGAACAATACATTCGCCGTCAATTTGCGTAATAACTCATGCACTGTATACATTAAAATACAGATAACGAATAGAAGAAAAGGAAAGTTTTAAATATATTTTTTTTTACACTTTATTAAGATATGTGATGGTTACATTAACATTGATGCGGAAGAAAAACAGATGGCATTTTTCACAGCACCTCTGTTTAAATCTAAGAGAAAAATATACCATTCCATGTGTCGTCATCTAGTTTGTGGAAGAGTGAACACTGCATCTTTCTACCTTGTTTCTATGAAAATTTATTCAAAAGATACTCATTAGGTTTCCGGTTTTAAATGAGCATTAATATAAATATCTCATAGGAAAATAGAGTTTTCATTTTACTATCACTCCAGATAAAAAAGAAAGTTTCCTCTAGATTATTATGCACTATTAGAATTCATCACGTAGAATAATTATTTTACGTTATATATTCATAAAACAATTCTTAATTGAGACAAATATTTAGAATTATTTTCAATTGTTATTTCATCTTAAAGTACTTTTTATTAGAAGAAAAATGACTATGTGGAAATTGTTAATATTTACTCTTCGATTGAGAAAAATCTGTTCCATATAATATCTATTTTCTACGAAATATAATTAACAAATTTCATAATTATTTTATGTAAATAATTAAATTTTCGTTTCGAAGAAAAATACTTTTCTTTTAAACTTGAACAAACTTTTGAACAAAATCTATATTTTTTTTATCGAAAACGATTAATAAGTGGATGATGTTGATAAAATAAAAATTTTTTCACGTATATCTCTAACACTAACAGATTAATCCAGAAAAAGAGATGTTCAATTTTCCTCTACTTTTATTTAGAATTACGAAATCATTTTTTCACATTCTATTTCGATTAATATTAACATATTTCGATCGATTTTTATGTTTCTCAATAGGGTTCCATACAAGAAAACCAAATTCTCTTATTTATTAAATAAGGTCATATAAGAAAATACGTATATAGGATTGATTGAAAGACTTTTCTAATTCAAGACATAATAAATTTAATAATTATTTGCTACATTCACAATCAGCCCTCAATTTCAGTTATACATGAGCAAAATTTCTATAAATAAAAAGTACATATATAATAAAGACTTTTGTTTCATTTAAATACAATGCATAATAAAATTTGAATTAAAAAATAAAATGATCGTTTTATTAATATATATATATAATACCCATTAGTTAGATCATTTATGAAAAAATAACAATTGTGGATATGTACAACAGATCATCTTCTGCTTGTCGTCTTTATTGATGCACATCAAATATAAGGATATATTATTTATGAAAATCAAATTCTGCACTGTAAAATGTAATCTTGAGTTTTGGTAACTCTAATCAACAATGGCGCTTAAGTTTTTGGCTTAAAACTAATAACTGATGTGTGTCCGAAAACAAGAATCATCGTCAGATATACAATAACTCCTCAACAGAAACAGATAGTAACCCAGAAATTTCAATAGCTGAAAGAGGAGAACTCTATCGGACATCGTTTTATCTGATACTAAGTGCTGTGTAGCATGATTTTCAAAATAGATCGTTAGTGTAGAACATTAAATTGAACAACTTCGCATAAATTTTTGTCTTTAAAATTTACTTGAAATGAAACAATTTTCTCATATATGTTTTTGAATGTTTTACAAGGAGTATAGATTTTGAAATATTTTTCTCTTTAATACTATCAGATGAAAAGACTTCTAATAGAGTTCTCTTTGTTCAATGGTTGTGAAAGGCACAAGCAACTGGCAATTACTGTTGTCTGGGTGTGAGTGTGGATCTGGCTCTGGCGCTGACTCTTGCTGTGGGTTAAGAGCAGTACGTCATGACGTCCATGCCCACACACTAATTCGTTTTTCAACCACCAATCAATGATATATACTCAATTGATGATGATATTCAATACAGTAGTCACTTATACTCTAGTCCTTCATTTTTATTTTTTCAGTTTTCTTATGAAAAGAAATTATCTGACTAACCTATATTTCTATAATGAAGGAATACTTAATTTTTGTGTGAAAGATGAAATTTTATTTTCGTCTCTGATTAAAAAAAAATTCGTATAGCAAGAATATAAAATATCCTTGAGAAATCGGTAACAAACGAAAGAAAAAAAGAATGTATGCTTTTGTTTTGTTCTTAAATAAGCACGTTTTTTTTTGTTGTTTTGATGACAGTTGTTTTCATTTCTTTTTCTTTCTTCGCATGTTGTGGCGTTCTGTTTTTAAAATCTCTTCTCGAAAACGAATTTGATCAAATTATGACATTCTATAAGAACAAAAGACAAAACCAAAAAAAAAAATTTTCTCTCAGTAAAAGAACTAATTCAACGAATAAATTCATCATGACTTAGTTTTGTTTCGACCATAGTGAAGACAGTCGGGAGAAGTTCAAATATGTGAATATCTTTTATAGAATTGAATATATATTTACATGAACATCAATAATGATTCTTTTTAAAACTCGTACTTCAAAAAAATAGAAAATTTTGTTCGCGTCTATAATAGGTTCTTGCTTTTGAAATTTTTAAACGACTCCTTCTATTACTATCAACAAGAAACGTTCTTCTTGCAAAAATGAGTTTTTAGAATTATTGATTTTTATTTAACATCATCTTACATATAATGTATTAAATCACATCATTTTCTCTAAAATACTTCAGACAATAAAAGAAATTTTGATCGAACCGAAAAAAAACAGATTTTCCTTATGTAATAGATTAAATTGAAATGCTATTCAAGTTAAGATTTAAAATATAGGAGTTTCATAAATATTAATAGAAACAATGATACAAGTTTTTCGGAAACAATATGCATACGAAGTATGTTGGTTAAATTGAATTTTTTTTTACAAGCTCAAACTATCAATGGTTGCTGGATGCCCAGAAGTACACTTCATTTTTGGACATCATCTGTTTTCCATTAGAATGAATATTCTTCCAAATTTTCAGATAAAATCTCGATCAATGACGAACAAACAGTTTACTAATTGAAATAGGTATTATTAGGATATGTATTTTTCTGATTATTCGAATCATTTCCATGATGACTGCATGACTATTCTTACAACGCACGGAACTGTTTTTATTAGGTTATGCATGTTTCAATTATGATAGAGTTGAAGTGTTGAAGAAAACCTATTGTACGTGTATCAGGACACGACATATTGTTCGTCTGTACACATATCTGTTTGATTAAATTCCTCATTAAAACGATATGAAATCGACGGTTACGTTCATTTCCCTCATTGTTCAAGTGTAATGTATAAGGACGATTCATATGTCATGTGCTTGTTACTGAATGGTAGGAAAAAAGAATCGTTGTCTGAGGAGATGATTGCTGTCTCTGTAAACATAAAAGAAACACATTAAAATTGAAAGGAAAACGAATAGATAATACACTTAAATCCAAATTCTTAGTTTATCATTGTTCTTCCATTCAAACTGCAAAAGAAGAAAGATGCGAATAGCAACTACAGAAAAATAATTCTTAGTTATTGTCTTCTTTTTTATATAAAGGGTTTTGAAATCTTTTGTAGGAAGAAATACAGAAAGAGATTTTCAAATATACTTCATGAAACTGTTTTGAAACTTTATGTTGATAATCGTTCAAGTGAAAGCTTTATCAATGATTCGAAAGATAGTGTTTCATGTTGTTGATCTTGACGTGAAAACTCGAGCTTTTTTAATGAAAAACTCTCGTTTCATTACAAAAACTAATTAATTCAATTCATTATCAAAATCTAAAAAGTCATGTTTTTCTATGAGAATTCACTTTCAGTTGAAATATCTTTCAGATATTAAAACATTTATACTCATGAAACTTTGTTTCATTCTTCTCTATTAATCATTTTTGTTGTTCTCGAGGAAAAATCTTCGTAATATCCGAGAATAGTTTTTCTAGGATAAGACAAAATTTTCTTGATCATTGACATCAATTATGAGTAGACAATAAATCTATTGAAAGAACAACTTTTATCCATCCAGTTTGAATGACAATTGCATAAAATTAAGAATGTTTTCGATATTAAGCATGTTCTGTAGATATCGGAATATTTTTTTGTAAAATAACCACAAAAAATTGTCAATGACATGTATTTAATTACATTGACAAATTCTAAGAAATACTAATGAATATATTAAAAAAAGGCATGCTGAGGTAGATGCTTCAGAACGATGAATTCCACGCAAATTATAGAGCTAATAATGCAGTATATATTATTTCTTCTCTTAGTTTTCGAGATCTCTGTATAGACAAGAAAACCTATTCATTTAACACATTTTAAATAGAGAGCCGTGGTTCTAAAGGACTAATATTTCTAGATTTTGTGAGTAGTTTTCCATAGTCGATTGCATTTAAGACACCAATATCAAAATATACATAGTTTGAATGTAATTTGAAGTAATGAGTAACGATGAGAAGAATGCCGTGCTTTTGACGTTCAATGATAAGTTTATCCTTCGAAATTTATCAATGAATCATTTGTTACGATTATCCAGTGAAATGCTTTAGATGTTGACTTCATTTGAATCATCAGAATGGGGAAAATACAAGAAAGAATAGAATTGTTTTCTTTATTGAAAATCTTAACTTGTAAAAGATATTCTTAATAAAATGTCTTCAGTTTAATTAATATCTCATGAATGTTTTCATATTGATCAATGAAATAGATAATTCCTGTTATTTACCTAAAAATTCACTCTCTATGAAATTACAGTATAAACTCAGAGTGAAGTATTCTTTTCTGTAGATGTCAACTTGAGAGACGAGAGTAGCAAATCGAAGTGAAAAATCAACATGCGAATTTAGTAGTTGATCATAGTACTCAACGATGGTGCATTTTTTTCATTGAATTCGTTGATTTAGTTTGAGACGATTACAATTAACTTGCGTCTGCATTATTGATTGTAGGATGAATATATAACGAATTATTTTTTTGTCTTTTATACGAATTGTCGAACAGATAGAAGAACCTTCTTTTTCATACCATTTAGCTTTCATTAAAAATATTTATTTCAATACTTTATTGTTTTTTCATCTATTCAAATCTTTCGTCAAACTATTGTCAGTATAGTCTTTATTTCGATTGAGTGTGGGCGTTGGAAATAATGTGATATTTGCAGATACAGGATTTGTTGTGGTTTCTCTTGAACATTTATATGAATACCTTTTTGAATCTCATTCAATATCAGAATAGATGTTTGTCCGTTTTTAAATATTTTTTAGGCATATATTTTGAAATGAAAATTGTTTGAAATAATTTCATTATAAAAATGAAAAGCATTTGCGTTTAACGAGAGGATATTTTGTTTCACATATTACAAGAGAAATAATTGATATAACACTTGAGAAAAACAATATCAAGAGTGTAGACCAATGTTCAAGTTGTAGAAAAGCTCGAAAGTCATGATAAAACTGAAAACGTTTTCCTTCGTCTCTTTAAGTTCTAGGGTGTAGGTATGGATGTACTTGAAGGGACGAACATCACCCACACCCCAAAATTCTCTCGGTTGACAAATCTTACAAAAAGAGAAGTACATCGATATGTATAGTTCAAGCTCTCACTCTCACGTACATCTATAGTTGAAATTAAAAAGCATACTCAAATCTTTATGATAATAATTGAAAGAATCCAATTATTTTCCATTTAAACTCATTCCATCAATTCATCGAATGAAACGATCATTTCTTTCGAAGTTTTCAAGCCTTGATAAGTTACTAAAAAGAAATTTTGAAGAATTAAAAATGTAATACATCCAATTAAAATTTTGAAATTGACAAAAATTTTGTTACAATTGATTATTTCTTGTTTTTGATCATTAAACTTGAAGACAATATGCTTTATTTTAGACATAGGTAAGTGTGAGATAGAATAATTAAAAACGATTATGTAGTTTCTTTCATTTGATATAAAATTGAATAATTTCATTTATTAAAAATATTGCCAGCTCTAAAGAACGAAAATGTTTGAAATTGTTTAATTCAGTGCATTCTACATCGAAATCGAAAACAAACAGCAACAATGTATTATTTTAATATAAAAAAAAAACATACGACGTCGGTTGACATTTATCATTTAGAGATTTACGAATCTAAAGTAACAGCTTATTATAAGATTAATAATTTTGAAAAGAAACACCATGAAACCTTTCAGCGTTTGAATATGTGTTCTGCGACAATGAAAGTTAAAATAACATTTGATTTTGTAAACATCTCTATCAATGTAATCCTAAAAAACGAACATCGTTTCTTAGTTTTTCATATTTGGACCAAAGAAAAAGATTCAGTTCTTTTTTTTTTAGATATGTACTCTGTGTCTAACTTAGATATTCAATTTTTAATCGTTTACATTCTGAATAAATAAACCTCATAAACAAGTTCATCGTTATCAAACCATACAACATAGACAGGTACGTATTTTTGTGAGAATAAAATCTTTTGTTGAAGTGTGAGATTTTGAAAGGTAAGGTTCATTTGTTAGCAGATGCTCCATTCTATTCTTTGGATCTTCAAATTTCTCAAAAGAGAAAATTTATTCGTGGGACCAATCGAACATTACTTTTCAATCGTCTTTTTTTAAGTGATTGTAACGCTTATTATCTAATTTCTAAAGACATTCAGCTTAAGTATTTTAAATATTTTATAGCATTAAATTGATATAGGTTAATGAGTGAACAATAAATGAGCTAAACAAATGAGTCTCTCAGTACTTCGATTTCTAACTTCTTTTTTACTTTTCAACCTCCAGATTTGTTTGTTTTTCCAGTAAATGTCAAGTCAAATTCTCTATAAAAGGATTGATCAGATATATTTCTATGAAGTTTTATGAAGAAAAACTAAGCGAAGAATTCTTAACGAGTAAAAATAAGCTCAGTGAATGAATACGATATTGATCTTATAGACCTGCATCGAATTTCTAGAATTTTTGAATTCAGCAAAGAAAAACAGATTGAGCACTAACATATTTGCGCCATTTAGAACAAATAGACTTCAATGTATTCAAAGATATCTTTAACATATTAGTTTTGTTACCTATAGAATAACAGAAATCAATCTAATCAAATTTTTGTAGAGATACTAATTTAAATTTCTTGTTCTCTTAATTCATATTTATAATTTACATAGAAATGAAATGATTTAATAACTAATGATAAAAAGTCATGGCAACAATGAATGCTCAAAACTGTTTATCTTCATGTACTTAAGAAACAAATAAAATCATTTACAAACAAATTATATTTATCTAGTGCATCTTCCATTTCAAATGAGTTATTAATTTGATTATCTAGATTTGTTTCTATAATCTCTAGTATCAAAGCAATAAAATAAAACATTGATCTATAGATGATTTTATTTTCATTTTTGTTCAATTTTTGATTTCGAACCCAGTTATTTAATATTCATGTTGACTTTTAGACCTTCTTAAATAGAAAAAAACTTACCTTAACTATCAAAATATTAAATTTGTTTGTGATTAGAAAAGAAAAACTGCGTGAATCATATCACTTTCATCACAAATTCTACGATCAATAAAAAAAAAGATAAAAAAGATAGAATTATTTCAATACAATAAGAAAAATTGATTTTTCTGTCTACAGCATAGCACAAGACAATAGTTTATCAAAGTATTTAGAAGAAAGATATTTGTTTAGTCTAGTCTTTATCAATCATCTGAAAATTCTAATACAAAATAATAACGTTAACAAAAGCATTAAACTGATCTTGTTTTTATTATATGTATCGTATATAGTAATAAATGAAAATCAGCATTCATCTGGTTGTTATTCGCAGTTAACTGATATGTTAAATATTAATAGAATAATAAGTATAGAATTGAGAGTAATGTTTATCTCAATTGAATACCAATTTTCTTTTGAAACAAAGTAGAAGAGGACTACAAATTAATAAAAAGATGTCAAATTGAAGAAGAGAATATTTGCAAGAGACTTTCATTGCAATCATTCAGATGAATTCCTGCTTTAATGACGAACGTTAAAACAATATGTACTTGTAAATGGATATTCTACTACATGAAATATATGAGATTGAATAATGAGATATCTAATCACTTGATTATCCCTAAATAAACATGAAAATTCATTTTCTAAGAATTCGACAAAGGCAATTAAATTTTTCTTTTTCCCAGGCAAAAAAAAATTCTATAAGAGAAACGTAGTCAACCAACATTTTTATCGGTTTAAAATACGACGATATGTGACCATGTTTATGATTCTCGATGAAATGGTGTGTTATCTCAATAAACACAATATAGAATCGATAGAGTGATGTTTTGTTATTAAAATATAAAAGATGAGAGAGACTTAGGAACATATGTCTGGCTTAATAAAATTTGAACGGTTGTCATAGATCCATTGCTATTGTACATATTTTCCGTGTACATAAAAGTGAATATTATAGATTTGAAAAATTTACTCTCTAAAAACAAAAATATCTCCTATCTAATAGAAATAGGATGAATGTGTTAATATTTGTTAGTTGTATAAATTTACAATAAAAATATTTAATACCGGCATAACTTATATCAACACCCCCATCTTGTCATTAATCGGCCGGGAAGAGATCTGTTGCTGATATTATTGACTAATTGACAGTTGTGAAGATTATATTACCAAAAGAAAAAGAAAAATGAACTACATTTTTAATCACTTCTTTTTATTTTATTGCACATCTATGTTCATGTTAAAATATCTTTATATTTATCGTGATGATAGAGAAATCTTGGTATTTCTATTTGCATGTGCTGATATCGCTCAAACTATACAAATAAATAGTTTATGAATCAAAGCTAAGAAAATTTCATTTTATGGTTTCTTTCCTTTGATCGTGCGATTCATTTCACATATGATGAATTAGTCGATATTTTCTATCGATCTCGTGTGGGTGTGAGTGAAAACACTATTCACATCCACACTTGACAATATTTTTTTAAACTTGTAATGATCTCAATGAAAGATTGGAGATAGATAAAATTATAAATAAATAATATGATGAAATAACGAGTGAATCTTAATGAATCGGCTTAATTGATTAGGTCTATGAAACTGTACTTCATTTTTACAAAAAACTTTTCTTAGTTTCGAAGCAACCAATATACTGAAATGCGTTGTAAATTCCAATTGACGAACGAAAAGTGTCACATAGATATTAAGAAATTCCCTGAGCTTGTAATGGAACAAAAATATTCTCGATGAAATTTGCACTGTAGTTTGTCAGTGACCTAGTCTTATAGAAAATGAAATACCACAATTGTTTTTGTTTTTTCAAGTAAGGACTTTCCAACTATGTCATCAATTCATGATATGTGTTCAATATTTGATTGAAAATTCGATCGATTTTGTATAGAAATATTACTTCAAATTCATCACAATATGAAATGTCTTATTATCGATTCGGTTTTTATGGTACGTATTCTTCATGTTGCTGACTATCCGAATCTTATTTAACTTAAAATTTTGAATTTCAATAAAGGAACCGTGTCACATTGTTTCAAAGGTAATGAATTCACATATATCGATTTCTGTTCGAAGATTGAGATATGAAACATAATAAAAAAACAAAAGATTATGCAATATTAAATTTTTTTCTTGTTTAGACAATACTCTCTTCCAACATATTGCTAAACAAATTACGGATCTTACTCTTATCGATAATAAAAACAAAAGTGAAAGAGGAAGCAAATATTATTCAATGGATGTTTATGGAATTATCTTGATTTTCTACAAAAATTTCAAGTATTTGACTGTTGTACTAACGTCCATTAGCTATCATCCGCCGTTATCGCTCAATGATTTACCATCGACTACATTTTGCTTTATTAGATGGTTGTCTTGAACAATTAACTACATTTATCGTTCAAATTGATTATATCAGTTATGTGCCACTGACATCTCTACAACACTGTAAGTTTATCATTTGTGTAACTATCAATGTTTTTTAGTCCGTTGATCAGTTTGGAAGCTGGAAAAAAGAACACATATAGATTGTTCTTATGTTGTTGCAGATAATTTTATAATCAATTATCACATATTGACGATTAGTTTAGACGTCAGAACTAAAAAAAAAAGAAATCAATATAAAACTAGTATTCTAAGAATGGTAGTAACTATAGATCTAATAGTTTTCAGCAATTGTAAGAGGAGATATCGATACATCTTTTTCTGGGATATTATGTAAGGCAACAACATTATGAACTCATTTGTTTCTAGAATATCAAATTTTTATATAAAAAAAACGAGATCATTTTCATATATTTTTATAAATATTTTGCAGAAAAAACAAGTGTGAATTTAAGATGATTTCGCCTTATATAATATTGAAGAAAATGATATCCGGATGTTTTCTCTTTCGATTGCTGAAAACTAGATTAATGTCAAGAACCATTTCTCGAACTATTTATCTTACATTTCTCTCTTCTTTTAACACTGACGTCAACAATGGCTAAAACGGACATCCACTTATGAAATATGACGGCAAAGAACAGTTATTCATTTTTTTATTAATCACTTGAGACTTATTGATTTACATGAAAAAAAAATCAAAGATGTAAAAATTTTTTAAATAGTCACTTCATGTAACTAAGATTTCCTTTTAGTCTTCATAAAGTTGTGCTATTCGAATGAGCATAATCATTTGATTAAAAGAGACATATATTCGAAGTTATTGCTTCTTGATTTGTAAGATAAAGATTTTAATATCTTTTTCAAAACAACCTTTCAAATCAATGAAAAATAATTTTAGGTCACATTATGGTTATAACATTCTGCTCAGTACTATGCCATCGTATTAAATACTACATTTTTTTTGAAAATCTGTAGTATCGAGTGGTTCAAAGTGTCACAACGAGTTATAGAAATATAACTTTTTTTTTTTAAATCAATCAGATGAGTTTAGGTTTTGACAAAAAGTCCTTCATGACTTTCAATTCAGTCGAATAGTCACTAGAAATTCGGATCGGTCAAACACTCACGTACTTCGAATCAATAATAATCTTCGTACTCATTGATAAATGATGGCAGATATACATTCGAAAACTTTTGTCTTTTTAAGAGTTTTCAATGAAACAAGTTTAACTTCGTAGTATAGAAGTTGAACTTCATTTGTAAGTTTGAAAAATTGAAATAGAATTGTATTACTACACGCTACGAATTAAGATGTTGAGAAAATTCATTTTTATATCCTGGTTTTTATTTGAAGAAGTTAACTAACATCAAGTTATTATTATAGTCATGATCAATAGAAGATACATGAAATAGGATACAAAAAAAACATTTAAGCAAAAAAATTGAAAAGATCTATGAAATCTATAAACTTATTTTATAGTTCAATCGATAAAGATGCATTTATAAAAAAAAAATATCTTTCTATTTTTCAGGATGAACTATGTAATTTGAAATATTTGTCATTCATATGCTATGATACAATTTGTCTATATGATGAATTAATGATAGCTCTTCTTAATCGTATGTCATATCTTGAAAAATTAACTTTATATATTTGTATCATAAATCGATTTACATTCGTCGATGGAACTCATCTTCATAATAAAATCCTTATTCATATGGCACGACTTCCTGCATTTGATTTTTATATTAGTACAAAGAAGGACATCGGTGATGCAACTCATCGCATATCTAATTATGATATTCAACGAACTTTTATAAATACAGATCTTTACCAGGCGCCTTGTATTCTAGACTATTTCAATACTTTTAAGACTGTATGTCATGTTTTCTCACTCCCATTTATATTTGATCGTCTCAAACAGATCACGAACAATCTTCCATCTATTCTATTCAGATCTGTAACTCATTTGGAATTGCACAATGAACTTCCATTCAAACATGAATTTTTCATTCAAGTTACTCGAGCTTTTCCATTACTTAAACCCACAATTTTGGAGATCTTACAAATATCCATTCGTTGACAACTATTCATATTCGATTATTGAATATTCTCATCTTATTTCACTTGATTTAAGTTATGTTGATCAGTTTCTGAATGAATTTAAAACACATTTACCATGTTTAACTGAATTCAAATTTTCATATGATCAATTGAAAAGCGTAACAAAAACTTTACAAGAAATGCAACACGACAAAATTGTACCTAAGTGAAACGATTAATTGTCGAAGACTCAATTTTTAATTCTATCTTGTTTTGATTTCATTTAAATAATAAACAATAATTAACATCTTCCATTTTCCTAGAAAATAGAAAAGGTGTTAAATATTATTTGTTTATGATCGGACTATACGCAACATAAAACAATTCGGTGATCATTCGCGATCGTTCAATTTGAAGAAAGAAATATGAAAATGGTTATTTATTGCTTCAATTACACAGATGATAACAGAATTATTTCACATTAAACATAAGCAATAATTATTAAGATTTTTTAGTGAATAGTTGTTTCAGGATCATCTTCAAATTATCTAATTCCAATGACATTTATTCTCTAATCATAATCATAGTTATATGGATCGTTTCGATTTATAGTTTAGGTGATAAACAAAAATCATAATTTCGTTTTCTTTTCCTGAAAGCTGTTTTTCTTACTAACTTCTTTTTTTTGTAAGTTCTAAAGATTTTTGGAAAGATTTATTGTAATCAATATTGTAAGAGGAGAGATACAGAGGATATGCTCAAATGATTTGTAAGTCAAGTGTACTTTCACTTGTATTATATTGACTACAATATGTTTTCCATGAAAACTTAAGAATTTCCGACAAACAAATTATTAAGAAACCTATAATACAATGCTGCAAATATGATAAAATAATTTATGTGGATAGACAAATACAAGAGACTTCTATGGAAAAAAGTCTTGTTCAAATGGAGGTCTTTGTAAATTCTTTTCCCACATTGATATTTAAATTATAATTTCATAAGTAGCTTGATTGTTTGACAAGATTCATTCTGAATATAATTAACTAACATGTATTCAACCTCGCTCATAATTCATATTAATCAAATTAATTTCTTGGTCTACAAACAACGAATAATAGAAGTATTTATTGTTGGTCGATGTGAGTATAAAATATTAGTTAGTCGTTCTCGTTTACAAAGTAACTTGATATTAATTCTACAGATCCGTGTTGCCAATTTCTAGCGAAGGATAATGTGCTGAGCAGTTTTGTCAGGTAAAGAAGATTATTCCATCATACTCAAAGCAAGCAAACCAGATGACACTGTAATGTTGAGACGATTTATGGCATAACTCTGGATGAACTAGGATGGTCTCAACCGATATCCAAAAATCCGCTTGAAAGAGCCTAAACCTAATGAAATCAACGCTCGCTTTCAAATCGACAAGAGCAGATACTACACTTAGATCTTCGCTGAAAAAGCCGAGCAGCGATAGCTATTTTTTTGTTTTGCTATAAGAAATCTTCATAATGATATTGTCATTTCGCATTTAAAAAAAAGTAACACCCAGGTGATTCGATCCGACTGTCGGATTACGTCGGATTATATCGGATTATATCGGAAAAATTACCGGATTTTAACGGATCCGACGGGAACTCGTCGGAAGTTGTCGGCGTCCTAGCCACAGGATTCCGACAGGAGGTTCCGGATGTCGGAATAATCAGGATCCTGCGAAATCCCTGAAACTCCGACACTTTCCGACATCCAGAACCACTTGTCGGAATCCTGTGGTTAGGATTCCGACAAATTCCGGCGAATTTCTATCGGATTCGACAGGGTGAATTCGACCTGGGCAATGAAAATAAAATTAACAATAACACGAGATGATTTTATAATAGTGAATGTAACCATTTGGTATCATGCAGATCACTATTCAAAAAAATTGATTTATCTCAATCATTATTCAACTATCTTACATCGAACAAAATTTATCTCTAGAGTTTTTATAAAAAATGGTGAGAACCTTGAGATAGTAATCTGAATTACACCAGTTAGGGTGATTCGAATCGTTCCAACTGGAGAGAACTTTGAAAACATCTAGTATTTCTCGAGTAGGTTTTCAAGTATTGTTCCGCAGACAAGAAAATGTTCGCCTCATTTTGGTCTATCTTCTCAAGTGAAACGAGGCAAATATGAACTAATTTGGTCGATTATCAATCGAAATTATGAAACATAAACAAAAAAGAACATGTTTTTTTCGAGTCATCCTTCCTATCTTTGGATGAATATTTCATTTTTATGAGAAGTCTCACGAAACAAAAATAACTCGATGAAAAATAAACTACTCTCTCTTGATAAAAAAAAAGAATTTGAAACCATCTATCAATTCTCTGAAAATAGAAAATTCTGTTGTGTGGATGAGATTAAAAATACTAATCGTATAATCATTAATTTATGTAATTCTATAGTATGTCTCTCTTTCATTAGTACGTAGATTAACGGTACATACATTTTTTTTTATGAATTTGGCTTTGACTATCTCAATGAAAGATATAATAACTCTGACTCATATATTCATTATGTTATACGTATTTCTTACATCTTCTCCACAGAAAAGGATACTTGATCGTATGAGGGACACATCTCTCGATGTCCAAACACTTACGATCAACATGTATTTTTTTTTAAACAAAATGAGTTAAATCGATTAGTTTGATGTAAATATAGTGTTATAATAATTGAAGATTACAATATACGAGTAGATTATTTTGTTTATGATATACTTATAGTATATTTCTCATAGAAAATGAATATTCTGAAACAAGTCAAAACAATTTCAATTCAACATTATACTGACAATATCTTTATTATGATGGTATTAAGAATGCTATAGATTTTCTTAATTTTACAATAAAGCATGTCCTTTAGACCATTTTTCACGGCGATATTTCTTTTGTTTTTCTGACTTTGTTACGTCTAACTATACAATCATTCGAGATCATGAGTATTTGACATATGGAAATCTTGGTTTATTAAATTCATGCAGAATTATTCTATAAATAGTTATTTAAAATGAAAAGTATTACCGATAAATTTTATATGTCAGAAGAAACTAGTGCTAATTATTTTCAGTTTTTTTTCTTTGTTATTACATAATTTCATTACCGTCTAAGATAAGATTTATAGAAATATCATGACATTTGTCGATCTCTATAAGAGATGATTCTATTTAATTTTCAAGTTTGATTGAAAATTGTTTAAAGTTCTCTGCATATTGTTTTCTTTTTCTTTTATTAAAATCATCATAATTGGTATTCTCAAATGATGATAACATACAATACAATAGTCATTCACACTCTGGTGTCTTTTTTGTTTTTACAAAAAGAAATTATTTTCCTAACTCATTTCCCTATTATGAATGAATGCTTCATTTTTAGGAGAAAGATAAAGTTTTATTTTTGTCTTTGCTCATAAAACTTTTCAAAATCTCAAGAATATAACATATTCTTGAAATATCGATGACAAACGAAAGAAATTTTAAAATGTTTTTTTCTTATTTTTTCTTCAAAAAGTACCTTTTTTTATCATTTCGATGATAGTTGTTGTTTTAATTTATTTTTCTATCTTCTCATGTTATAGCATTTTATTTTTCAAAATATCTTCTACAAAATGAAACTGATTGATTGATGAAATCCTAGCAAAACGAAAAGCAAAAAAAATTGACGTTTCTCTATAAGTGAGGGCAGTCGAACAAGTATTTATTTATCGATAAATCCAAAACATAATGACTTCGTAATATAAAATGTTTTTGTCTCAAAAATGAATTTTTAGAATTATTAGTTTTTTTTCCACTCTGCCTTACATACTTTCTTTTGATAGATAAAAGGAAACGTAAAATTGTATGAGTAATTTAACCTTGTTTTTCTTTTTAAATTTCAAAAGAAAGAGAAAATGTAATCAGAAAATTTTATAATTTATTAGATGATACCTATAGAAAGTAATTATTAGTTATTGCCTTTCTTTTCTGTCTTATAAAAGATTTCAACATTTCTTAGTTTCACGTACATAACCAAACTTCTAGTGTACTGTAATGGTTCATCTTTATATAAGGACTCAAGACAAGTTAATTCATCAACTCGAGTTGATTTTAATGAAGACTTTTCGTTTGATTACAAAGAATAATTCATTGAACATATTAACTTTGTAGAAAATGTAATCTTCATTTTAAGAATAGTTAAGATATTGACATGGGTATAATCATCAAAATCTGCCATAAGATAAAATTGAATTTTCTTGGTCATATGTATCAATTATGAGTAGACAATAAATGTAATAAAGGAGTAACTATCGTTCACTTATTATGAAGGATAACTGTATAAAATAAATCTTTTCGATAAGCACGTTCTGTCAATATCACAACAAACTATCAATGACCTGTATTACTGATTTTTATATATGTATTCAATTGCATTCACAAATCCAGAAAAATAGTGATGAATATCAAACTCTCAAAATTATTTTCAATATTAGATTTAATCATTTCGTGATTGTGGATATATAAAAAACAAAACGAATGTTGAGACACATGCACCAGAAGTCATGAATTCCTCTCAAAGTATACAGCTGATTATACAGTATATATTATCGTTTTTATTTTCTTTTCCAGATATATCTATAGAAAAAAAATTATTCATTTTACAGATTATGAATAGAAAACAGTGATACGAAAACAATACTATTTCTAGCTTTTGGAAATAGTTTTTTATACTAAACTACATACGATAAAATATTAGTAGAAAGAATGAATTGAGTTTAGATTTTATAAGCACTATCATTTTTACACATTTCACTTTCTTTTGAACGTAATCTCATGTAATGCGTAAAGACAAGAGAAATGTCGTGTTCTTACTTCATTTTGTGACAATTTTTTCTTGCCACCTGAACAATGTATCGCTTGTCACAAGGCGCAAGTGAAATCAGTTAATTGATCATATCAACTGAATTATGAAAATTGAGAAAATACAAGAAAGAACGGAATTGCTTTGTTCATTGAAAATTCCAAAAACTAAATGCTTTTATCGATCAAATCTATTCAGTTTGTTTAAATATTCACGAGTATTGACCAATGAAATAGATAATTGTTTCTAATTACTGAAAAAATCACTGTCTATGAAATTATATCATATGCTTAGAATTAAATAAAGTATATTCTGTGTTTTTATAGATTGCAACTTCATAGACGATAAAAACAAATCTGAGTAAAAAATAAACTTGTCAATCTAATGATTTCATGATAGTAATAGACCATTGTAGCTATATTCGTGTATTTCATATTATTTTTTTTCTCTCTTACAAAAATTGTTCAACAGATAAAAGAACTTTCTTTTGTTTTCATAGTATTTAGTTTATTCAAATCTTTCGTCAAATTATTATCGGTATATTCTTTGTTTCGATTGGATGAGGATGTTATGAAGTTTCATAAAAAAAGAAAACATACTCAACAACTTATTTGTGTATTTTTCTCGTTAAGTTTTGATGTTTTTGAAAATAATAGATGCCTTTTTGGAGATATATCCGTTATCCATAATTTTATAAAGACAATTGGCCTACATAGCTAGACTAGAATATTTTTTATTAGATTTGTCTTGATTTCCGTAATTGATATGACAAAAGAACAAATTGAAGGGTCTTCATTGCTTAATATAGTCATAAAAAACTATTCAATTCTCTCATCAATATGGACATTGTTCAATTGGTATTTTTTTGCCGATTTCGTTATGCAATGAACTGATGTAGTTATCGA
>CAJNOP010002077.1:7127-20351 GCA_905250075.1 Rotaria sp. Silwood1 | reverse complement strand
AAAATAATTTTTTTTATAAAGCTTGGTCAAAGGTAATCGAGGTCGAGTAACTCGAATCTGAGGTCAGTTTTTTGAAATTATTTTGTGGATCATTCTTTTAAACAAAGGGCCACTTTTTTTACAAAAAATAATTTTTATTCCCTTTCTCGTAGAGAAGAGTCTAGCAAAAATAAATTGTTTGATTGCTTGTATGTTCGCACTTTTTGAAATTGTACAAGTAAATGGTTTGTTGATAGTTCAGAAACACCATTTCTAGGAGAAAGAGCTGAGCGAGTCCCCGGACGAGCGTTACTTTTATACCAATGAGATTTTGTGAGTTCGGAGTTGCACCAATTTAAGGTTTCCAGTTCGGGGTGGATGTGAGGGTGTGAGTGGATGCGAGTAGGTTTGAGGGTGAATGGGTGTGAGTGTGGGTGTAGGTGTCAGTGGGGTATGATGTAGGGTGTGGTTTTGATGGAGTGTGGTTGTGGTGAGTGTGGGTGTATATATGGGTGTGGGTGGCTGTGGATGTGAATGTGCGGGTCTGGGTGTGCGTGAGTGTGGGTGTAGATGTTGGGTACGTTTGGATGGGTTGGGGTGTGGGTGTGTGTTTGGACTTGGGATTAAATGAAACGTGTTCTTATGCATCCCACAGCGAGGCCCACTGATCCTGCACCTATATGCTCCTTATATGTTTTGCAACTGAAAGTTTAGATTTGAGGATGGTTGGAAAACCTATTGAGGCAGTATTCTTCGATATTTTCTGGAATTTTTAGTGGGGTGTGGTAGCTAATGCTACTATGCTTGTTGTTTATGGAAGTTTATTTAATGAAATGAGGGTCGTTCGATTACCTTTAGTTCTCGATATAGTTTGTCGGTTTATTACGACGAGGTCCCATGAAAGTGCACTGCGAGTATTAGCGGCGATGTTGGTAAGAAAACTATGTTGTCATTACTGGTCCTTTCTGAAATCCGTACTTAAGAAAGTTTTCTGATATGGCGCGTGTGAAATGTAGCTTTTGTTGTAGTGTATAGCTGTCAAATGCTGCTTGGGATTCGGATTGAATGCGGAAGCAATAGTGACTTCCTACGGATACAGCGGGTTTACACTGTTCAAATTCTTTTCATTCTCTTTTATCTTGATGGCTTTTATTTCAAATAGAGTTTCATAGAGGTTTTACAAATGATCTAATGGCTATAATTGTATAACGGACAGATTTCGAGCATGCAATATAGAGTTTTTTTATCAGTTAGATGGTTTGCCTGAAGATCACGGCACTCTTGGGACGTTGTTGTTTTAACAATGAATTGAAAACGTTTCCGAGTACTTTGTGCTATTTTATCTAATCTTTTAAGTTCTTCTATTTGGGCCGTTGATGGTTTAACTTGAAGTGTTCCAAATTCGAATGGACGTATGATTAGTAAATCGTCAAGTCTCTTTACACGAGATAATGAAACATAAACCGATGCGAGTTCAATTGGACCATGCGGCATCACCAGATCGACGATGATTTTACCGAGTGTTTGACCTTGGCTTTTATGTGTAGTCATGCTATATGCTGGTATAAGTGGAAGTGCTTTACGTTTGACGGTGAGTTTTGTTGTTTTCTTGTTAATTTTAGCCGCTTTTGCTACATTTGCTGGAAGAAGTTCTTTGGCGTCAAACAAGAATGTTTGTTCACTAATAGCTATAGGAACTATTTTGGACTGTAGTTCAGCAAGTTTGTTATCAAGCTTGCAACCAGGAAATTCTACTAAAGCGTACTTTGGTTGCGTTATAAACTTGGTATTTAATGGAAAATTCTTATCTTGGTATCGAACATCTTCTGGTGATTCATTGTATACAAGTTGACGAAAGATTCCTCGTGTACCGTTAGACAGTCCGAGCTCAGTAGCAACGTTTTCTGTGAATAAAACTGGCATTCCTGGTACGAGAGGTAAATAGCCTGGAAGATGTTCTGTTTTATTATCAGGTAATTCAAGTATCGCTTGGCGTAATCGTAAATCATCCACAGTTTTTCCTTGAATATAATCTTGAGCAATACATACAATTGGGCTAAGTCCCATTTCCATTGTTTTGTTTAAGACAGCCCTATTGTTAATTTGAGTGCGTAGCGTATTCCGAAAAACCAGTATTGTAGCCTATTAAAAGAAAAGTAATGTGATACACAGAGAAAATGAGTGTGCATACTTCGTTCCATGGCTTTTGTTGTAGAGATACTTGAAGTTTTGGACTTCCTATGACTCTCATACACAGAAGTTGGTAATCTTCTATTGTCAATTGTCCATTTCTTAATCTATTTAAAAGCTCCAAATATCTTATGTCTTCGGTTCGCATTTGCTGAGTTAATTCAACAACGCAGTTTATTTCAGACATAAGCTTCTGTGAACATAACATATCTATCTGACGTTCTGTAATTTGCTGTGTCGATGCGCAGTTATAGTAGAGTGGCTTGTCTAAAACAGGAGAATATTGAAGATAGTCGCCAAAGAAAATGACATTGACACCACCAAAAGGTATCTCAGAATTTACGTGCTTGGCTGTTTTCACTATTCGATTGAGACGAGCTAATAGGCTAAGTCCAACCATACTCATCTCATCGATTATCAGGTACTTCACATGACGCCATTCATTTTCCAATTTCGTATCGCCAGGTCTAAATGTACGGGTATTTTTCTTTTTAGTGCTTTTGCGACTTTCACCTAAAAATGAATGGATAGTTAATCCGTCAATCTCAGCTGCTGCTATAGACGTTGGCGCCAGTTTACGCAACATCTTGCCCCTCTTGGTTACTTGGAAATACTTGGTAATTGCACGAATTAACTGAGATTTTCCAGTACCACCACAACCAGGTATGCACATTAATAACTGATTATCGATAGTACCTAAATATCAAGACTATTTAAAATTTTCAATAACAAAATCAAGAAAATATACCGGTATAAGCATGATTTTCGCCATCTAAGTGACTAGTTATAATCATGAAAGCATATTTTTGCTGAGTATTTAGTGTAAATTGTTTGACGATATCCTGTTTTGTGGGAAATAAAACCAAATTGGTTGCAGTTACAGGTAGGACTCTCGTAGCTTTCGTTTTAATTGGGCTTGTTGGAATTTCAGCACCTACAACTTCAATCTGTATTTCATCATCTCGTACTTCCAGAGTATCTTCACCTGAAATTAAATAGTTTCTTGTTTCGTCTCGTCGGGCTTCAATATCACGTTTCCACTCTTTAATCATGGTCGTATGATGCTGGCGAGCTACGACAAATGTGTGGACGTCGTGTATGATACCATAATTATTTTCACCCAGACAACGTGTACGGTCTAAATCAAACTAAATGTTTTCGAAATATGACAGTAATTAACTCACCATTGAGTAGTGCAAATCTGTCTGTATTATCAATTGCTTATAATGCATCATGAACATAGCGTTGTTCTTGAGTAACTGTCAATGCAGAGTAAGCGTTTGTGGTGGTCTCATTTACGATGGAGAGCATTTGCAAAAGTTGTTCCGGATCCTCTTCGTCTGCATTTTCATCACCTTCATAGTAGTTAGGCATCAGAATAGGGTCAATGTTGTTTTCATTTTGGGCTTCTAAAAGAACTTGATGCAGGTGCTCATCTCGATCGTGTTTGCATTCGTGCAAAAGTTCTATATTTTCTATAATCTTAAGCAAGTTGGAAGAGATCAATAATCTTCGAGCTTCCAATGCTTCTGACCATGTCTCATTCAGTGCACAAAGGTCCTGAACTGATCGCCATGGAACGAATAATGTTAACAATGCGCGACAATAACGTTCATGCGTTTCTTCTCGTTCGCGGCGAGGTATTTGAGGACCTATCAGGACTGGTACTACTGGAATGGAACGTTTAATTATGAGATGAGATAATGATTGCGGATGTGCGCTGTCAAATATATGACGTTCATTCATTTTCGTTCCTTCTGTAGGTAATTGTTGGCCTTGAGAATTGGTTACATTCTTTAGTAAACGACGATCCGATTTGTCGATAACCTTCTTATGAAAATGGCTGACGAAATCATATAAACACACTGCACTAAGATCCTTTGATCGATGCTGATAATCAAGACGAGTATTGACCAAGACATACTGATCGCCGTTGTTGGTTTTTGTGGGTTCTAATAAAAATTGTTCTTCGATTTCGTTTTTATCTTCTCCTTGCTCATCGTACAAAGGCGTTGAAGTCTCTAGAAAACAATATGTTAAAAATCTATACAATTATTTTAAAAGATTCTACCATCTATTCTCTCTTCAACAATTTCTTTTTCGTTAATTCGTGCTTTATTTAGTTCTGTTTGTAGATAGTTTTTGATTGAAATGAGAAAAAGATTTTTGAACGTATGTGTAGTGTAGTAGTCACCATAGTTCATTAGATATGACGCAACTTGAACACCTGGAACTTCTTGTTGTGAAGCAATCATATTGAAGCAGCGTGACACTAGTTTACGCGATTTTTCAACAATATTATCTGTGATATTAGATGTCCGTTCCTGCTCAATAGATTTGATACCTTGTTGTGCCAGCACAAACATATCGTGGAAAACCAGAGTAGATTTTGTTACATAATCAGTTATATAGTAAACTAATGCTTTAGGATCGTTACCGCTCCAAATGAACTTCATGTCCCTGTTCGATCGACACACACTTGAGAGCCATTCGTTGAAGTTATTGATCCACAAGTGCGATCGACGCATGGTTATCTGACCTATTGTAAGGTCAATATTAGAAACATTCACTAGTGCGCGTGGCATGCCCATTCGACACCTTTTTGAACTATCATTTTTGCCTTTAGAATATTTATAGCAAGTTGCAGAATGCTTGTGAATATTGCAGGTTTCGACCAATTGAACTACATCTTTGCGAAACGTTTGATCAAAGACTTCCAACGCAGGATTTGGTGTTGAGAGACATGCTGGTATAACTTCACTTGCTATTGGCTCAGTTTCTCCTAAAATGAAGCGAAACTCATCATTAAAGATTCTTAAAAGTTTCAGAGCTCACCATTTAATGTTCTTCTGTCACTGGTTGTACTTGTTCCGTCGTTGGTTTCATCTTAAAAAAGAATACTGATATTTAAAAGTACAAAATTTAGAACTCTCAAATATGTAGTAAGAGTAGGTGATTGGAATGAAATATGTTTTGGATTAATGAAAATTTTGAAAATGTTCTGAAACCTCAATTCAAGGCAAGGTAGTGATACACTATCAATGTGTAAAACAGTATCAAGTAGGCAAATATAAAAACTTCAAAACACAAATTCAAACAATGTTAAATATATTACCTCGAAACAAACCAAAATCTTCTTTTATAATATCTTCTAAATATTTTAGTAAATTTTCACGAAAATCTTGATTTTGTATATTTTCTTTCAACTGTGCTGGAGTATATTCATGATTGAGCCAAATCAAGAGATGTAAATAGAGCGATCCTCTTCCTTGACTCTCTACAGTGCCGAAATACCCTTTTGTAGGACCGAGCATACCACTGACCACTAGGCTTTTCAGAACGTTTTTTATTAAACAGTTGAAGAACTTTGCAGTTTCAACAGGGTGCGTCGCGACAATTTGAGCACGCTCATAACTTGTACGCAGGACTTCTGACAGAACGTGATCAAGATCAAGATCGACACCTCCAAAGTAAGGTGCCACTGGACTATGGATATCAGCTGGATTGATTGTGAGGAAAAGACTAGGAAGACCAAGATAAAAGCACAAAGAATGAATTTTCGCCCGAAGAGCTGATCGTGAATGAGCTGAGCCCATGACATGACCACCAATAATTTTGATATGCTTCATCAACGTATTTATTCTCTCATCAGTAACTTTTGAATAAGGCGCTTTTGAGATATTAATAAGAGCTGCTGTTACATCTTCAGAGCTCAATGAGTTAAGAACTTGGGCAGATTGTTGAAACCACGGTCTTTTTGTCACTAATTGGGCATGAAAACATTCTGTTCGACGTTGTAAAATATTGAAGACAACAAATATGAATGAGTAGTGTTCTTCAAAACGGGCGATTTTTTTACGAAAGAAGATATCTGAGGTGCTTACGAAAATTGATTTGGACTGGTCGAGAGCAATCTTCAAATGCACCACATCCATACGGAAAAAGATGTAGGAAAGATACCAAAAAAAAGATTTAAATTAGAATACTCATTGATCGGTTTATTATCACAAGCAATTATGCACACGGTATCTTGTACAGTGTTTTCCTCGATGTCTTTTTTCAACGTTTTATCATCCATTTGCACATTCATTCATTCATTTTGAAAGATGTTCAGCAACGTCACGAGATGAAATTTTCATACCGTTAACATCTAAGATAGCACTACAACACAAACAATGGTAGATAAAAATATCAATGCCTTGTTACTATACCTCACACTTATCGGTATAAGTATTGTGGTGTTAGGCTCAGATGTATTGATCCGAAGGTTAAAAATATAAGTTGCCCTTCTGTTTTCAACTGCTTCTACCTCAGTGGAAATTTCCATTGTTACCCAGGAGTACTCTGGGACATCGTCCTCAAGTAACTTATTGATTGTTGATTGATTCATTATAACATATCGATGGAGTAGATTGTTTGGACTAAGTTATTGAACTCCATCAAAAACCTTTGTCTTTCGAACTGTCAAAATATCTTTTAGTTGACTTCTTTATGGAATCTGACAACCAACAAAAATAATTGTTAGAGAATTACATAGATCATCTAATTCTAATGGCAAGGTAGCAACTGTATTAATCACATTTTGAGAAAAGCTTATGCAGTTGCCTCTTAAAGGTGATTGAGGTGTACTTGTTGAATGAGCAGACGAATATAATTTCACAATCTAACTGTTGTGGTGATATAGACCCTTTACTCAGGAATGGTTAGTCCTTGTAATTGCTATGGTACATCTCTCATTAATACTTTATTGGCAGCTCAAAACTTGCGTACTTTGCTTTCACCAAAGATTATCAACACTTCGTAAAAATATCAGTGTACCGAAGATTATCTTTTTTTATCAATAGTTATATGCCAGCTTGCTCCATAGAGAAATATAATGTTTACGCAAGCAAACAATTGATCATCCATTGATGATTTTATATTCCTATCTATAATAAAAAATTTGCATTAATCTTGTTAGATTAAGTATTAAGTGGATCTAGGTGTGCCTAAAGAACTGATCCACTCATACTCCCACACCCACACCTACAGTTTGTCACAAAGCACCCTACATCCACACTCCATATTTAAAATCACTCTACACCTCACAAGCAAATTCACACCCACGCCTAGCCACAGCTAAACCCACACCTACCACATCTCATACAGTCACACTTACATTCACCACACGCCATACACTCACATTCATACCCAGATTAAAAAGCAGGTAACTCTTGAAGCTAATCATCGTATCTCCAAAGAATCTGCTGTTTTTACTTTTTTTCTCAGCGTGTTTTAAGCTTTGCCGATTAAACACACCTTTCCTCTAACTGCGCCAATATCTGTCAAAAAAAGCCCAACTATAAAGATAAAAATATTTTATTGCCATGTCTCTTTCGTCAACAATAATCTTATCGTTGCTCTCTTCAAGCTTGTCTCTTCAATGATGAAGTAATCTATAAAGGGAGGCGACTTCGGCTGCATTTTCAGCGATTTTTGACTTTTATAATATTTCAATTCAACTGCTATACGTAAGTAAGTCTAAAGTCCAATATCAGGTAGGGGATCCATCAAAAGAGAGGAAATCAAGAAGCTGCGTATCAGGAACATGTGAATATGGGTAGGGATAGGAGTGACGGCTTCAGTGATGATCACAATGAAGAGAACACTCGCAATCGCGACCTGGCATCGATCCCACAGTCATACTCAGACATGTAAAGGCACAACCACGCGTGTGGGTGTATATGTGGTTGCTAGTCTTGACTCAACTTACAGAAGCACCCGGACCCTCATAGCCACAGCTACAATGGCACCACACCCACGCTCACATCCATCCTCGCACTCACACTCGATAGGAACGAGACTTGATATCTCTTTTTCAACCACCTATTCGAATCTGCAAAGCTGTCAAAAAACTCCTTATAGCTTTTGAATTGATAGATGAATATCAGTGATTCTTTTATAAAAGCCAAACATTATCTAGATATGGCTTTTAAATATTTAAAAGAACGAACAACTGAGTTCAAATTAGAATACAGTTTCTCTTTAAGTTTCAATTTCGCTTGTCATGATATACTGATAACGAAAATTTTTGTTTTTATTATTTTATTTCAGAGTAGCAGTACTTGAATCCATGCTAGTAGTTTACCAGAAATACGAAACTAATATGCTGCGTATTCAGATATCCATATCTATTGCAATATTTTCACAACCGGTATACCTTCATTTGTCTATAGTAAGAGATGTATCTCCGAGAATTTTAGACAGACAAATAAGTATCGATCAAAGTTTTCGAGCATCTTGAGAATTCATTTGCATAATCTTCAGTAAATCATAACTAGTATAGTGTGGTTTAGTGGTTATATCGCATATTAGTACTCACACTGAATTTGCTTTAGCTCTATAGTAGCAGAGCCGTTTTGAACCGAATTCAGATCGTATATAGTCACGGTATGAAATTACGAAAGCGGAAATTTTCGACTCATAAAATCTTTACCTTCGTAGGTTATCCAATTCGTAGTGAAATAGAATTGCTCGTGTCATTTTACTTTGCTGTGCGCAGTCGAATAGCAACACGATTTTGTAAGCATCAAATATGATTCATACGATTATAAATGCAGTGAACAAACAGAATGAAGAAAAAGACGATCTTCGTAGGACTCGAGCCCAAACCTCCTGCTATCCGCGCGAATGTCCTAATCCACTTAAACTAGAAAGCAAATCTTAATCTTGATATAGCGCCACACGTATCATTATTGACGCTAACAGATTTTTGTTGTTGATCTAGATTTATTGGGTGCAATGTGAGTGTGAGTAAGAGTTAAGGCAAAAGCTATGCAGATGTTGCCCCTCTAAAGAAAGAACATGAGACACATAAAAAATAAAAAGGGAATAATATATTTGTTCACCTTAAATCGGGCAAGAGAGAAAAACTAAACTACTGTAGTAAATAATTAGGCGTTTGAGTCAGTTTTGTAGAAGTCATATATATTTCGAAGAACATGATGAGTGCAAGTTTAAAGAGCAAGTTTTTATGGCGCCCCATTCCTGCTACACCTCTCTCCATTACAGATCGTAATAATGGAGAACAGCAGATATCACATTTTCTAGGTTTTTTTGCAACATGGATGACATTATAATTTTGAAAAATAATAAATATTACTATTTGTGAATTGATTAATTGAAATGATAGTGCTTGAGGCCTGCTGTAAATACCATGAACATGTAAAACAAACATATTTGTCAATTAACTCAATGATTATAATAATAAGAATATTAAATTAATAAAAAAATAAGAATAATAAAAAATAATGAGAGAATAGCAACAATGGAAACAAAAAGATAGAGAACCTATAGAAGAATTTAAAGATTCTTTTTGAAATGCAAAAATTAGAGAAGTCGTTACTCTGAATATCAACTATCCTGCAAAGCAGCTATAATATACGAGAGACCGATCACTTTATGGATTACATCTTATTTTAACTAGGCTAGAGATTATATATGAGTTCTATATTTTTACCATAAAGGGAGCTGCGCTAACAGACTTTTTCATGAAACAGAAGTAACAAAAATGACTTTTTTGGAGCCAGAGATCTCAATACTCATCTTGTTGCAAGCACATTTTCTTTTCAGGCGCTAACACAGGCCTTTTTGTCATTTTCGACTCCTTCGTTTCAAATTTCAGACATTCTCAAACTCGTGGAAGCGATACTAACACGTTGATCAGACTACAGATAATTCTATAAGAATATTCAGCTGGACAAGGCGAGTACGCTGAATGCTGATGATATCAGATATCATGGGGATATAAAGCATATTTTGGACATGCTCAGAATATACATTTTTCGCAGGGATTACCGAATAGAGGAATCTACATTTCAATATCTATTAGAATAATGGGTTGTTTCATTCTGCTCCTTAGCGTGCTGTCAACGAATCGTTTCTCGCATCTAGTACTTCTAATATCCTATCTTCAATGCAACTCATTCTTTCAGTAGAGGGTTAGCAGCGTTTGCGCTGCGTTACTTGTGTTATGAGAGCAACTTTTCTCGATTATTCTTTCTGGTCTCAGAAAAAATTTGTTGTTCTCGCCAGTATATTCTCTTTCTCGGAAAACACTTGTTATTCTTGTCCTTACACTGTCTTTCTCGGAAAAAATTGGTATTCTTGTTCTTACACTCTCATTCCCAGAAAATTTTTTTTCACTTCCGTAAGCAGAAGCGTAAACCAGTTCATAGATCGGTGGTGTGTAAGTGTGATTTTATTATTTTTTTCTTTCGGTAGCGACTGAAAATACTCAACTTTTTTAGTCAGTCGGCGGAGGAGAGGGAATTTGTTGGACGATTTTTTTAAGGTTTTCTTATTCCCGAGAAATTATCGGATGGAAAAAGGGAAAACAATGGTAGAGAACACACTGATAAAAAACCTAGACAGAAACATCGTTGAAGAGTGATCCCAGGCGTCGAAAAATCTTCAAAACTGTTAGTTTTTTTGTCCCACCGACAGTGGCGACTCAGCTCGGCGATTTACACTTCTAATCGTAAGACTTCAGGAATTCATATCCCTGTTTTACTTTTAGATTTTAAGATAAACGTGACACGACTTGAAATAAAAAATATAATTATGATTGGAGCTACAGTAGGTTAGTTACGTAAAAATAAAACGCTGTTACATACATGTATCCGAATATGTAGGTAAATACGAGAAAAAATGCGGGAACACCAATACTTAATGGAGTTCTCATTGCCGCCATAAAAATTAAGAAATGGAGCAAGAAAACGACGAGTATAGAAAAATATTCCCGTAGAAAAAGTATCTTTTCAACACAATAAAAACATTCATAATGTAATGTCGTTTTTGTGAACATTGCTGCTTGGACATTATGTTATTTTTTAGCACAGCAGATGGAAAACAATTCTTGTGACAGTTGAAAGTCAATGAAGATAATCATCGACATGTTTTCTTAAGTGCACGTTTTTTGACACATAAGTTGCAAATGCTTTTCTTATCTCTATCAGGGTCATACATTACAACCCAGTTAGTTGAGGAAACGCTGTTCTGCCGTTAAAACAATGCTTAATGTCACATCGTTTAAACGATGATATATTGACCAAATTACGCGTTTATCACAAAAAACGATTTTCTACGTCATAAAGTAATATTATGTTCTTGTCGTTTAAACGTCGGATTGTAAATGTCATAAATAGTGATTCGTTGACGTTAAAACCATAATTTTTTATTATTTCATCTGTCGTAAACGATTCTTTACTTGAAAAAAAGGTTTAATATTCAAGAATCATCTTCATCTTACTTGTAACTTGACCATTCATCTAATTTTATTAATTTGATGATGGACAATACATGTTCGTACTTTTTCTCAATATCTCAATATATTCCAATGAGTAGGTCTCATTTTGTTTTCGAAAAAGCATAAATTAAATCTTTAACAAGTTAAAATATTTATTTAAAGAAATGAAAGTTCGGCATCTATATAACAGAAGACATGAGTAGAAGTCTTTTCTACAAACTTTTCTTTTTGTTTTGATATTTTTTCAAAAGGCTTCTACTCATGCCTTATGTTTTAAAGATGCATGAACTTTCATTTCTTTAAATAAATATTTTAACTTGTTGAAAATTTAACTTCTGCTTTTTCGAAAAAAAATAAGACCTACTCATTAGAATGCGTTTAGATATTACAAAAACCTGACTACACTCTTTCTTGGGACACATCAATCGTTTTTTAAAGTTTTTTTTCTATACTCTTCGTAGGCAATTAGAAATTTGTCGATCGCTCAAGGATGATGCGTTTGTCTTACATCTGATAAATATTCTATTGAAATCTTCTCAAGTTTTCGTTATGAATTTTCAAGTCTAGTTTATTCTAATATCTATGGAGAAATATATAATTAGTTACAGAGTTGTGATTTATGATAATCTCGATGCATAATGAAAGAAGAATCTAAATTAGTTTATTAGTATCAGATATGTATGTGATAATGAAACTTAGATTTTTAAGAAGAATTAATGAATTGATACGATAAACGAAAAATTCTAGAGGAAAAATACCATAGATAAAACGATGTCAATTTTTTGGTATATTTTATCAAAAGAAAATATTGAAGAGTAACACTATTGACGTACTTCTAAAATTTATTCTTTGTTGAGGCTATTTTTTTCTCATTCTTTAACAGTCATCTTTGGTAGATAAAAAATAATTTATTGCTACAAAAGTTAATAGAGAAGCTAAGTTTTTTATTTGATTACTGTAATCTTTATGACTTACGCATAATTATCATCTAGTTGTTCTTTTAAGATTTATACTGAAAACGTAATATATACTCAGCATTATATTCTTTTTATGGTATAAGAGTTAAAAAATTAAAGTTTCTTCGCGTAAGAGTTTCAATCGACGACGAACTCAGTAAAATTACAAGCTCTAAAATGAAATCATTAATGAAACTAAGCTATTTAACATTTTTTTCAACTGATTTATTAAGATCAATCAGTGTGACGTTTTGTTCTAACTAAGAACATTATCAAACACAAATAAATAGACAGAAGAAGAATATATATAAGAGTAAAATAATGTCTTCGTTTTTCTATTCTATTGTTTTAAACATTCTAATGCAGAGGGATTAATTTTACTCCCCCCGTGCATTGAAATGCTTAAAACAATAGAATAAAAAACAATGACATTATTTTACTCTTATATATATTCTTCTTCTGTCTATTTATTTGTGTTTGATAATGTTCTTAGTTAGAAAAAAACGTCACATTGATTGATCTTAATAAATCAGTTTAATAAATGTTAAATAGCTTAGTTTCACTAATGATTTTATTATGGAATATGGTGCTACCAAATGACAAATAAGTTCTATCTTATATATTTTTTCTACGAATATCGTATTTTGTCAACTATCTCGATGGAATGTACAAGAAAGTTTTCCACAAATGCTATCCTAAGAAAAAGCAAAAATAAGCGCAGAAGGTAAGATGAAACTAAATCCTATACATCGTTCAATTCTGAAGACTTCTTCTATTAGAGTTATCTGAATCTTTTTGCTCATGTTTTCTAAG